>RXPK01003572.1:0-45448 GCA_004143645.1 Protaetia brevitarsis | reverse complement strand
GCAGACACATGACCAACTTTCGTGCAATATGGACTGCCTATTCTAAAGGCGTCATTAAAACAATTTTAAAATTAGATTGTAGGAAAACCAAAAATATCAACACTAACAAGCAACATTCAAATCTGGAATTCTGGTAATATTTTATCCAACTTTAGTTACATCATTTTTAATTTACCCTTCAATAATTGACAAATATAAATAAAATATAAGTGATTTACAAATACCTGTTATCCTTTTTCTGCATAGATATATTTATAGTAAATATAGCATGACTTCTAGAACTTTGGGCATTCATATTTGTTGAACTAGTAGCCCTACCCTGCGATCCTCTCACAAGATATTTTAATGCCTCACTAGAACTCGTAACAACTTCTTCCGTTAAACCAGGAATTATTATTGACTTTGCATCTTCTCTAATTTCCACAGCACATTGATCCCTTGGCTTACCCGATAATAAATCATATAATACTTCCTGGTAGAGTTCCATAAATGAAACTGAGACATTAAAATCATAGCTACAATACAAAAAAAAATCACCACTAATATTTGAAATAAATACATATGTTTTGACTTACGCAAAATTGTCCTTAATAAAATTAAAAATATCGTTCACGACACGTGGTATGACCCCTTTATTTTCTTCACCGCTATAAGCAGTTCCCATCGAATGAGTCTTTCCGGAACCTGTCTGTCCATATGCCAAAATGGTAACATTGTACCCTTTAAACAGATTTTGTATCATATTCTCAATACACTTCTTATAAAATTCTTCTTGGTCAACTTTTGGGTCAAATACATAATTATAAGTAAAGGCTTTGTCACTGTTTTTAATTCTAATTTGGTTTAATTCAGGAAACACTTCTAGTATATTTTCAAATCCTTTTGAAATTTC
The DNA here is from genome assembly GCA_004143645.1 of Protaetia brevitarsis. Taxonomy (NCBI): domain Eukaryota; kingdom Metazoa; phylum Arthropoda; class Insecta; order Coleoptera; family Scarabaeidae; genus Protaetia; species Protaetia brevitarsis. The sequence goes on along the minus strand of RXPK01003572.1, from coordinate 44,556 downwards.
GTTTGGTATTAGCGGTCTTATCTTAAAGCTACTTGGACGGATGTATTATCAATATTTTCAGCCATCTAACACAAACATAAATGAGACCAGGGTTAATATTCTTCTAAGTATACGTTTCAAATATCTTAGGCATGCTACAAAACTATGTTATTTAAAAAAAAATTATCAATGTTGTAACAGGAATTGATTATTTCTCACACGCGTCCAACGTTAATAAGTTTAATAAGATTTCTTTAAAAACTTTGCTAATAGACGTTGCAAAATACTCACAATTTCTTATCTTGTATTTCTCGAGAAACTGTTAATAATAAACACAATAAACGTAACGCTTACGACGTTCCACACAAAAATAACGGACAGTTTGATGATTTGAATTCACTATCTTTGTTGCACTCACGAATTATTTAATTCGATTGGCTCACGGTTCCCAGGCGAGCCACACTATTCGTAAAGAAAGCACTAAATTACAAACAATTATTATTTTGATTTGTAGTAACATTGCAATTAAAAAAGGAAAATCAAATGATTTTCAATTGAAATATTATACCATATAAATGGTGGAGACATTTAAAAGCTGCAACGAGCAAAGATTAACGAACGATGGCTTCTAATTATTGACCTAGTTTTATTTATTCACGATCAATACATCAAATTCATTGTAGTGGACATTTTCTTTTCACATTTAATTACTTATATATATGTAGGCATTTTTGATATAAGCACTATTTATGGTAATTAATTAGACAAAACATTCGTAATATTATTTTAATATAAAATATTATGGATACTATTCCAATGTTGACTTTTTTATTGGTGTTTACTTTTTACCTCCTAAAAATCCAATATAGGCGCGTTAAATTTAAACTAAGATTCATTTCATTTCGATTTTATCCAGCAGTTTTGTATTAGACAACGATACATACAAGTTTGTAAAAGAGGTTACATAAACACTAATACGATTAAACGTCCTCGTAGCAGCTAAACGCTAAATAAACTTAAATAAAAATGGAAATGGAACATAAAATATGTTTGGCAGTTTGTTTTAATTTTGAAGTAAAATGGCTGACATTTTACTTCAAAATTTGACAATTTTGATTTTTACGGTCCCGTGGGTGTCGCTTTTCATAATTTTTTGATCTTATATTAGTTTTTTCTTATAAATTAATAGCCGTGTAACGCGCTTAAAATGGAATGGTTTGGTATTACAGCTATTGGTGAGGCCGATCCGATAAAGGGTATGATGAGATGTGATTACCAGGAACCAACCGTGCCACTAAATCTATTAGAAGAAGACGCCGCCGGTAGGAACCTTACAAAATTATTAGTTTATTTTTCGATAGAAGAGACGCTGCGCAATCTAAAATCGCACAATAACGAGCAACTCTAAATAATAAGCAAAATTAAAATTTTCCCTATTTTTTGAAAAACAATGCGGGAAATTTGAATTTTACTTAACGGAGATTTTCTCCTATATTCGATTTTGAAATGACCGCTAAAATTCAGTGGCAACCCGTGCCAAGCAGAGTATATCATCACAAATTACATTATAATTAATCACATTAATTTATATAGTAAAACATTGAAATTGATTGTATAAATCTAAGTTTAAGCTCTAAATACTTTGATAGAAAGAGATTTCAAATTATTAAGAAATATTTACGTGCAGCCTTTTCTGATCTAGTTTACGTAAAGACTTGTTACAACTTATGTATAAAAAAAAGACAAAACTGTCAGTTTTTGTAAATTATTTTATACAGACGTTGCATTATTATTTATTGCTTATTTATACGATGGAGTGGTTTGGTATTACTATGTATGGGTATGAAAATCCTATCAATGATATGATGAGAAAGGATTATAAAGAACCTTTAAGGCCAAAGAACCTAATAAAATTGGAAGCTGCAGGTAGATTATTACATATTCACCGAAATTTCCATATTTCTATTAGAGTTATCGCCTCTTGAATACACAGGATTGCTTACTTGGATCGGCACATTAAACTTAATTTTATTTTAAGCGATTCTTAAGATCTCAAATAATCAAATTTAAATTTTCCGCCAGTATTTATTGTAACCTCAACAACATTGAAACATAAAATTGCCTAGCATTTTGTATTACTTACATTACATAGTAGTTATTTTAACACCTTTACGTTAAATTCACTTAAAATACTGGCGGAATATTTTTAAATTTGGTTGCTAGGGATGTGACATTCGCTGTGTCTATTAAATAGGAAATATCACTTTTAAAAGGTCACTTAAATTTAAACTAACTTAACATGTCTGTATAAACGGGCATTAGAGATTAATGAAATAGTTTTTTTTTATATGCTATGTAGATTTCAAGTTTACTTGTTTGGCAAAACTATAGAAATATTTTGGAAGGACTTGTATATAAAATATATTCAACAATCTTCTGTTATAATATATTATATTATGGTATATCGTTATAATATCTTCCGTACAAATTATTGATTTTCAATGTCATTCATGTTTTTCTTTTCCTTTAACTTATCCAAGAAATCTATTTACTTTCATTATTTGTTGTGTTGTAAATATATATCTCGACTCGGACAGTTGAATTTATTACGTAGGATTAGCAACAGCCAGATAATCCTAACAATTTACATTTTTCATTCTCTTTTATTTACTCTATAAGTTAGCAATCGATTTTTCAGGAAAACTAAACGAAAATATTTACTACTGACTCACACTAATCATATATTCACATTGATAATATGCGTTCATAGATGAAGGAATGAATTTCACAAAAATGCGTAATGAAATTACGAAATTCAAATTTGCCGCAATTATTTCTGGTTAATTCATTGAAATCCGAAATTACCTAGGAGTGAAAATTAAAAAACATAACTGTGGGAAATTTGAATTCTGCGAGGAAAGAGGTTAATTATATACCAATTTATTTTATTTATTAATTCAATTTATTGACACGAATTTTCATTTCAAGCAATTTTTTTGTTAAATAGACGTGGTCAAGTTTTTTTTTTTTGAGGAAATTACTAAATTACATTTGGAAATATGTCGTGCGTACATTTCCATAAATGACTCACTTGCGCAGCATTTTACAATAAATAAATAAAATGCATCAGAGATCATTCGCAGCACTAAATTGACGCAAGCAATTAGAGCTATATATTTAGAGTAAAACGATTGAATTAAGTGTAAATATTAAAATCAATTATCATCATAAACGCCAAGTGCTAAATAAATACCTGTTTGTATTGAAATAATCGCGGTAATTAATCTTTTAATAAATTTCAATTTTGCAAAAATGACGAGGGAAACTTGAATTATCAAAAATTATGTAAATGGGTCTGCAATCTAACCGAACAAATTTGTTGACCAGGTAATTTAAGAAGGCCTTTTTACGAAATGGTTTCGCAATTAGACTGTTATGTGGGACGAGCAGATGGATACGCTTACCGATCCAACGATCGACTTCACAGGATGAGGAAAAAGGGGTTTTCAAAATTAGTCGGTGGTGCCTCTCTTAGAAAATTCCAGGCGAGCTTTTAATCCTTCTATTCTATATAATTGGATTATACTTACAGGGCCACTCGATATGTACAATTATCCGGGATGTACGTCGATGAATTTTGGTTGGTGGAAGAACGATCCTGCTCTTAAAGGGGAAACCTGGTATTTACCAAGAGTCACTTTCCCCCAACCTGTGTCCGAATACACAAAGTGAGCTATTTTAAATAAACTTAAATCACTTTATTATTCCTGTTTCATGGCGAATTTTTCATTTTTAGTTTGTGGACGACCAATTGAAAGTGTACAAGGTGTTCAGACTCTATAGATCGATGTAAATATTTTTAGTATAATTAATAAAGCGAAACTATTCAACAATTTTTTCTATTTAAATAAATGCACACCACCCTTAATTTCGTTATTGTATTAATAAATAACTTGTGTGTTTTGATTAATTTTGAACAATATTCCGACAAAGAAAAATTCAAATTTCCCGCAATTACCTTTAGTAGGTTTGGAAACGTCAAATGACCTACGCTTTTATTGGTAACCTTTGTGTATAATTACGAGAAATTTTAATGTTTGCTTGGCATTTTAAATTAGTCAATTCAATCATTAATATATTTCCAACAATTAAAACTATTTTTCTTTTTTCGTTCATAGACAGGGTTGTCATACGTCCTATACGTATTTTAAAGTAATATCCTCTGTTTGTTTTAGCTGTTGAAGTCAGATAAACCAATAAAAAGTTTCTTTCTTTTAATTTATATTATATATTATCACGACAATGCTGACAATGATCAATAAGTATATATGCAATCATTATACAATTTTATCTCCTCATCATCCTATTGTTTGCCAACTTAGAAAAAAAAATCGAAACTAGTCGAAAATAGACCATAACTCAACACAAGTAGCCATATTTGTTGTTTAAATATGTAGTCAATGAGATTTTTTTCACTTTAATTGGCCTAAACAAGAAAAGTAAGTAACAGAGCATTAAAAAGTACAACTACATCGCCGATACTTTTCCATGGCTTCACGGAAATGCTGACATTGGACGTACTTTTTCCATTGTGTCAAATATTAAAACAAAAAGAAAGAAACGATATAAGCTCAGCCAGAATTTAATTTAAGCTTTAATGAAAATTAAATTAAATTTAAGTATATATTTCAAATCAAAACGCAGTCGTGATAATCACAAAAAATCCGTTGAATTGATTTTTTAGGTGTTATCCATTCGACATCGAATATCCTCTACGCAATTTGCGGTTCGTCTTTAGGTGCACCACCTCCAGGGTTACGAGTTACTGCTCCAATTGCACAAAATTTGTCAATACAAGCATCCCTAATAGCCAAATTTAAATTTCCCGCCACTATTTTTAGTGAATTCAACGTAAAGACATTAAAATAACTGTGACTGCAATACGAAATGGTAGGTAATTTTATGTTACAACGTTGAAGTTACTAAGAATAATTGCGGGCAATTTAAATTTGGCCATGTGGTATGAAACTGACTTACAAACTGTGCGTGAGTACCTGCCAGATTAGGAAACTGTTGCCGAAAATCGTGCATGCATTGATTAATGGAATAAACCCATTTGCCCTTAACTAATTTTAGACCAGTTCGACAGTAACTTTTGATGTGTGTTGTAATAAAATAATACAATGACATGCAACCGTTTCCAATTTTGGCTGTTTTTTCGTATTTCAAAGCATGGTACTACATTTTGGTCCTAACGCCAATAATTCACATCAATCGACTACCTGAAATAACAATGTATACATTTGCTCGCTCTTCGTTTATGTGCTATTGTTTAAATGAATAAAGTATTCCATATCATAATTCTCATAGTTTATATGTGTTTGTAGGTATATAGATAATATGACTATGCTTGCACTAAATAATTAATGTCAATGATTAATGACACACGCCTACTACGCTCGGTGTAAGACACTTTTGGTGACGAAAATAGATTTTTTTTAATTGCGACGTATTAGAGAGTTAGATATATATTAAACTATATATAGATATATAGCGGGAAAAAAATGCAACTCAATTACCTAAAAATATACAGGATGTTCCATTTAAAAAAAAATAACTTTTGCAAATAATTCGTATAATAATAAATTTAAAAAAGAAACAAGCATACCAGTGTATTCCTCATAAAAAACAACATAAAATATATCTGAACATATTTCCTCTATATATTATGGTATCGGACTTATAACGATTGAAAGAAAATGGCTGATTTTGAAAAACGCCCGGTATATCGAGAACTAAACAAGTTAGCTGCAATCTGTTTGGATCACTAAGCCAAACTCAAAAAAGAGATCGTAACCTTCTGTTTACTTTTCTTATATCTATTACCGTTTGGTCTGTACCCTATAAAAACATCGAAATTTACCCACCCTGTACAGTACAATTTATTAGCATATTATTTTTTTACATTTCTTTTAGGTGTTTTTGTTTGTTCACCAATTAATATTTAAGTTTTACAGTGTATGGTTTTCTTTTTTTTATTAAAAATTAAGTAGCGACAGTGTGGCAACTTTTACAAATTTTGGTGGCAAAACGCTAGTTTCTGTTTTTAAGTATGGCGACATTCAGCTTCAAGCGATTGGCAACACTGGTATCATTCCCCCTGCCTCTCTTTTCTTTTAGCTGTTTCTACGTTCATGCGCTTTGCATTATAATGCAAAATAACAAAAAGAAGAAAACTGCTGTGCTGTACTAACTTTTAAATTGGTAGGCAACGAATAAATTACAGAATACTAATTTATCGGTATTTTTTTCGCGGTCGGCGATTAGATTCAAAAATCATTGCAATATTATTGTTTACATATGGCGTCGTATTGGCAACTTTTAAAGATTTCAAACGATGACAGTAGTATGTTGTGTTTATGAACTTTTACGTAATAAAGTGTCATCAATCTGCCAATGTCAGATTTATTATACTAATTTTAATTCAAGACTATATTAAGCTGCGGATTAACAGTGATTTAATAATAATACATCTGTTTAGATATTGTATTATACATTACAAATATGTTTACAACTACATTTTTACGTGATATAAACTCACGCGACTCTTAATCAATGACTTATATGCTATTTTGTGTATGTTGCTTGCTTTGTGGTATAATTTAATTAAAGTATTTTGCATATTTTTATTTAGTATATGCCTCACGTGTTAAAAAGTTTTACTACACGGAGTTTCAAACGAATAAGCACAGGGGTAATTCTGAATTCGTTTTGTGTCAGATCTGTGCACAAACATTTCCAAAGGTAAGCTGTATCCAAACATTGGTAAATATTTTTTTTTTGTTCGTGTTTATAGTAAAGTAGTAGTTGTTGGTGGGGGAGCTGGAGGATGCAGCACTAGCGCTATATTAGCTAGAAGTCTGTGCAAAGACGATGTGACAATCATAGAACCGGCCGAGAAACATTACTACCAAGCTTCTTTCACGCTGATTGGAGGGGGTTTGAGAAACTTGTCGATGGCTTCCAGACCGGCAGTAGACGTCCTACCCAAGAATGCCAGGTGGATCAAAGATTCCGTAGTGGAATTGGACCCCAAGAACAACACGATTACCACGGCCAAGGGTCAACAGATAAAGTACGACGTGTTATTAGTCGCTCTAGGGTATCGAGTTGCGCTACCAAGATGTAAGTTATATTCCTATTACATATTTCAATATGAATGTCAGTTTATGTGAAATATAATTGTGGAGGTGCCTGGATTGGTGGAAGGTTTAGAAAAGTACGACAACGTCGTGTCGATTTACTCCCCCAAATACGCCGAGAAGACCTACAAAGCCATTCGGGCATTTAATAAGGGAGATTTGCTATATACGTTTCCGAATACGCCGGTAAAGTGCGCCGGGGCTCCGCAGAAGATCTGTTACATCCACGAGTATATCTTGCGACAGGTAAAAATCAATTTTTCATTACGTTGAATTGAATTTAAAATTTTGGTGGAGGCGCCGCACAGTGGGACAAAAACCTAAAAAAACCTCAAACGTTCTTCAAACGAAAATACGTACTGCTGTGTACTGATTGAAATAAATGAAAAATGCAATTTTAAAATGAAAAGAAAATAAAATATTAGCTAGCTCAACGAAAAAAAAATTAAAAAAACAAAAGAACTATTAATCTCAGAGTTATCCTCGTGAATTAAAACTTTAATCTAACCACGAAAAGTAAATTGAGTGAATGACATCAGACTTTCTTAATTACACGAAAAATTGTAAAGGTTTATATACAAAATTTTAACCCAGTGACGCTAACAAACAATTTATTTTATAAAACAGGCTAAATCACAAATTGTGCAGAAAAAAAACCTTGAAGGTTCTCGCCTAAAATAAAAACTGCACTTGACTCTAAATTAAAATAGGACAATGCTATTTCCTATACAAAGCAAAAAAAAAGGTTTTATTTCTTCAAGAAGACTATTCAAAATCTTTCTACTTCTATCCACGTGGTTTCACAAATTAAAATAAATCTAAGCGTGAACAAACGCAAGAAATTTACAAAAATGAAAAGCTAAATGAAAGAACAATGCTTCTAACCACCCAAACGAGGTGATTGAAAAAATAAAATGAAACAGCAAAATAGAAAAACAGAAAAAATAACTCTTTAAAAATAAACGAGAGAAAAAACTAAAATAAATCTTCCTAAACAACAAATAATAATTGATCTTATATCTATAAAGTGCACTCTTCAATATATTAACAATTATTACATTAAAAATTCCTTGATTGACTAAATAATTACAGAATTAATGCGAAATTTACAATATCAAAATGAATGAACAAAATGGCAACAAAGATTTAAAAATACGTCTACTCACGTCAATAGTCGAACAAGGAAGTCCTTAACAAAATCCTACAATTGTTTTTCTTACAAAATCCCTCTCTCAAAATTCGTACAACGCAGACGTATAACATTACAACAACAATATTAAATAGAATACGCACAAAATCAGCACAAGTAAACAATAGACATTTGAATGATTGGATTAAATAAAAAATCTTAACACAACATAATTAAAAATCATACAATAAACTCTTAAACTAAAATTATTCAAAACAACACAAAATTGCGAAAATTCTCGGTAAATTGAAAATCACCTGATCAATCAAAGTAATCACAAACAACCAAAATATGCAACTTAAAATACACTCAGCGATAAATGGGTTGTATAAACCACAGCAGTACGTTTGGGGCTGTTAATTTTTATTGTTTTTTGAATCGATTTACTTGATCTATAAAAGTTGAAATTAGTGACGGGCGATTCGAATACTTATAAAAAGATTCGGTAACTCTAAACGATTCTACGCATTCGATTTTTGGGATGAATCGAGTTTTTTTTTCTCCTTCCTTCCATTAATTCCTTAATGAATTCAAAATCGCTTTAAGAATCCAATCGTTCTTACTGGGTGTAGTTGTAAAGCAAGAAAATCGAATAGGAAAAATAGATAAAAATGTATATATAGTGTGTCCACCATGACGATGCTCACTATTGGTATCTCGGTTATCAAAAGACATAGAGCAACGGTTAAATGGGAAATGTTTTGCAGAATTCAATAACCCCAAGAAATATCGTTTCAAATTTACACTTTTAAATTTTACGATATTTTGAAAAAAACCATTTGTCTTTTTCAATTTTTCTGAGTAATGCGAAAACCTTAATGTGACCACTTTTAAAGCTTCACATTATTCAGACACTTTTTTTCAGACATTTTTTTTGTTTTAATGAAAAATCCCCAATTGTCATTTGTTTTCAAGTTATTATAGCGCTATCTTTTGTTTTTATATGACGGCCATATTGAATTTATAGTCTTTAAAAAGAGCTTTTCAACGATGTATAATATCGCTGAAAAATGTTTATTTATAGCGGAGATATTAATAAAAAAGTAAATTAATCTCTAATATAAAACCAACCCTAATAACCAAATTTAAATTTCCCGCAATTATTCTCAGTAACTTCAACGTTGAAACATAAAATTACCCACCATTTTGTACCACATTAATAGTAATTTTGATGCCTTTACGTTGAATTCCCTAGAAATTGTGGTGGGAAATATAAATTTGGCTATTAGGGAATAGACTATGGAATTGAACAGCGATGGGAAATGAAAGCTAAGAAATGTGCTAACTGTAAGTAATACTATAAAATAATGAAAAATATACTGACTGAGTTTCATATCAACAAAACAATAAATAAAAACATATTCTCCAATGAAATATAGAATTAAACTTTAGTGTAAAACAAAAAGATAAACTGTCAAAGTACAATTACAGATATTAGTTGATTACAACCTTGTGTGCTCATAGTTATTGTTAAGTAATTGTTGGTAAATAACAAGAGTAGTTCGCGAACTAGAATTCCAGAATCCACTGCCTCCAAAATCTTAAAGAAAAACAAATACCACCAGGCGGGTATAGGGAGGAGGCGGGGTAATTACCCCCCTCCTCCTCATGAGCTTGCGAAACATACTTGTAAATCAAAATCTTACATTTAAAGATAAACACTAATTACCCCTCCCATGATGACACAATTAAAATTGTATCCAAAAACAAGCCAAAAACTTTTTTTAATACCCTCTCCCCCCTCCCTCCAGTAAATTCAAGTTGTATACGCGCCTGATGAATACCACCCATACAAATCAACAATTGTACAAGGTTTAATTACTGTGTTTTAATCGATAATAATTATCACCCAAGATTAGAGTTTAACAGGTGGTACATACAAAAATGTGAAAATGACGCTGACTTTCCTAGGAAAACGCTGATGATGTGTAGAAACACGATTTACTAATTGTGGCGTGTTTAATAGGCATAACTGCCATCATTGGTCTACTGAGATCCCACACTTGGTAAATTAAAGAAGGTTTCACATTCGATTTGAGTTTAATCTTTGGTGCGGTTATTGGTATGAAATTTTGTTTTTTTTATTCTGGCTTCCTTTCTGTTTTCCCACTAAACATGAATTGTGTATAAAACATACAATTTGAGATTGTCATTTTATGATGTTTCGGAAACATTGTTAATTGTACATAAGAGTTAACTGCGCACGCGTATTTGTCAGAGGAAAGAGAGGTTGAGAGGTTATGTCAGATCGGGTCAGATGGTGCGATTTTCTGTGTAAAGTGATTGTGGTTATAAAGTGCGGTTACAAATTTGTTTGTCTGAATATGAATAACTATTATAAACTAGTGGTAAAGACGTTTTAACGCTTTTTAACCTACCTTTGTTGTGCTAAAAATTTTTTGGCAACAGGAATTTACGAAAGCTGGCTTGTAAACTATCTACCGAGTTCCTGTCCTGTTATAGCACATTGAGAATTATAAAATCGGAAAGTATAGGCATATTTAAAGGTACGTGTATTTTGTGAAATTATTTCTGTGCATTTAATAATTAAATTGTTACAGTGTCCGAATTTTTTTTTCTCTATGTGCCATAAATATTTTAAATTGTTTATAATTAGCAAACTGGCTTCGGCAAACTAATTTACGTTACTGAGGGTCCAAACTGTCCAAATTTATTGAAAAAATAGTATTTATATATTGAAGATATTGTGTTTACATTGAAAACTTTAATATTGACAAAAAAAATCTTTTTCAGATGTAAAATTTGGCGGATATCAGCAGCTTCAGGGATGTTGCAGACATATACGTAAATGGTAAAACGTTTGTTTCAGAAACTTTTCTGAAACACAAAATGGAACGAACTTTTAGTATCTGTTCCTTATTCCTTTCCACTTTGTTGTCTTTTTGTTATTTTATAGTATTTTTTAGCATATCCTATCTATTTCATTTCCCATCTGTGATCAACTTCATAGCCTACTAATTTCACTGTTTCACACTGACACTTCAGTTTGAAACGTCATGGCGTTTAATTTCATGGCTTTCTAATTTTATGGAAGAATATGTTTTTTTAACACTGCGTAGGCTTTCACGGCCGGTGTAACTATAACTAACAGCTTCTTGCGGGTTTCGCCGTGTGTCAAAACTTTCGCGCGACGTTTCGCTGTTCATACTGCCAGCTTCTTCAGGATAACTGAATTCATAATATGTTTTTTTGTTAATATATTAACTGTCAGTATTTTTTTCGTTATTGCACTTAGTATTTGTACTTACAATTAACACATCTCTCAACTTTCACTTCCTATCGGTGTTGAACTTCATAGCCTATTAATTTTACATTAGAAATTAATTTTTTTTTTGTCAATATCTCGGCTATAATTTTTTTTTCAGCGGTGTCATATATCGTTGAAAAGCTCTTTTTAAAGACTATCTAATTAATCAGAAATTCAATATGGTCGCATATATGCGCAGATACGAAGACATTTATTTATTTTTTTTTTCTTATCTTATTATTAGAATGGAAAAAGAAACGTAGCCAACGTTACATATATTACACCCCAGACCGACATCTTCCACGTAAAAAGGTACACAGACGCGCTCTGGAAAGTAGTACAAGCGCGCAATATTAACGTCAAGCTGCGGACGCTCTTTGTGGAACTGCGACCAGACAAGAACGAAGCCGTATTCCAGGATATGGATAAACCTGACCAGAAAATCACCCTAGGGGTCCGTATGTCTAATTATTCCCGAAATTGTTCTCAACAGTTACATCACAGTACTCCCTCCTACATGCTACGCCTCCTATGAAGACCCCACAAGCCTTAAGAAGCAACAAAGAGTTGACGGACAGCGCGGGATACCTCAGCGTGAATAAATTCTCTTTGCAACATACTAAATATCCAAACGTCTTCGGTGTCGGCGATTGTACCGATGCTCCCACATCGAAAACTGCAGCAGCAATCGGTGTGAACTCTAAAACCACCTCTACCCTTCAGAGTTTATATAAATTCGTCCTAAATATTTCAGGCCTTCAACACCACGTAGTGTCCCAGAATATAAGATCAGTGCTTAACGGTAAACCCATCGATTTTTATAACGGTTACTCGTCCTGTCCTCTAGTAACGAGAGCTGGAAGGTGTATAATGGCGGAATTCGATTACGATTTGACCCCGCGTGAGACTTTCCCCATACGGCAAAATCGTGAATCGTGGGCGATGTATCTGGTTAAAAGAGACGTGCTGCCCACCATATATTGGAATCTCATGTTGAAGGGTTATTGGAAGGGACCGAGTTTCTTTCGAAAAATGTTACATTTAGGGCTGACAAATTGAAGGCAGCTTATAATTTATTTTTTATTGGATACTGGTTATAGATTTATGAATAAATAGGATTTTAATTTTTAATTCTTTAATTTTAAAATTTAACTTTAATCGGAATTATTTAATCATATGTTAGTTATTAGCAGAGAATGGAGCGACAACAAGCTGTATAAGTTGCGAGTCACATAGAAACGGCAAACCCAATAATTGTGCAGAGATAACTGATGTTGATCGACTAGCTACGTAGTTAGCGCCGTTAAGGCTAAATTCAGAAGAGGACACACTTTAAAATATCAAAAAATCGTCAACAGAATAACTACTTGTAAGTACATTTAAGTTGCAAAAAGTGTAGCTCATTAGGCACATAAATATTTTTTAAGAAACCACCCAGTGAACCAAATTCAAATTTCCCGCAATTATTTTTAGTAACTTCAACATTAAAGCATGAAATTACCTACGATTTTGTATTAGATTAATAGTTATTTGAATACCTTTAAGTTGAAGTTACTAAATATAATTGCGGGAAAATTGAATTTGGTTTACTTGGCAATGACACATTGTGTAAATTAAATAAAAAAATCAGTTTGAATGGTTAAATTTATAGTGAAATCCACGAAAGGAAGGGAATGACAAAGAGATGAGTGTAACAACCGCCCCCATTGTTTTTTCTAAACTATTAGTGAGATGTTTTTAAGCTTTTACAGAAACTATGCTAGAATTAATGCACATAGAAATATGTGAATAATATTATTTTAATTTTTTTATCTCGACCGATAGAAGGTGACTTTTACCTTTTAAATTTAAGCCTTAATAGCTTTATTGCTGTTGGTCATAATGCAAATGGAAATAGGGAAAAAGGAATAGGGAAAAGGGAATAGGGAATAGAGAAAAGGGAATAGGGAAAAGGGAATGGGAAAAAAGGAATAGGGAATAGAGATAAGCAAATAAGCTTAAATTTAAGCCTTAATAGCTTTATTGCTGTTGGTCATAATGCAAATGGCAATAGGGAAAAAGGAATAGGGAAGAGGGAACAGGGAAAAGGGAGCAGGGAACAGGGAAAAGAGAATAGGCAAAGGGAATAGAGAAAATAATAATAATAATAATACCGTTTATTGTCCAACAGAAAAAAACCATTAACAGGACAATACCAAAACAAATATACAGTGTATAAATAAACAAATTAAATAGAAATAAATTCATTTAACATAAATCTCAGCCTAACCTGAATAACGATACATAAATAAAAAAACTAATACCACTAATAAAAATAGAGAAAGAAAGAAAAAAAAATCACTAAGTCTAGCCTAATAAATAAAAATACAAAAACGAGGTGAAAGATATTATGACAGTTAAAAGAAGTTGTTACTTGTGTTTAAAAATAAATGAATCTTCGTACAAGTTGTTAGCGTTCTTAGCCATATGCGTTAAAGGAGCTTTTCGCAAGATGTTTGTTTTACATACAGGAATAGCAAAAAGTATCAACTGAACGAGCTGCGTAAGTAGGCGCACATTAAATTGATTTGCGATAAACAATTCAGGAGAGTCGATTCGATTTGGTCACAATTTTGATTAAAAATTTTGCGCTGTTTTCCTCTCTGCGTTGAGTTAGCGAATTAAAATTATGTCTTAATAAAAGTTCTTCATAATCTGATCCTCGTGGGGGATAAACTCCGTCCAGTTTATAGGAGAGGAACTTCAAAAAACGCTTCTGCACTCTCTCGAGCGAGAGTTGTTGATAAAGGTAGTAGGGGTACCATATTGTGCAACCGTATTCCAGTTTTGGTCTAACCAGGGTGTAGTAAAGCGTAACTAACGTTTGTGTCTCCTTAAATTCTCTGCATGTGCGTATCAGAAACCTCAAAGCCTTGGATGCAGAATTACAAATCTCTAGCACGAGAATAGGGGAAGGAAATAGGGAGAAGGAAATCGAGAAAAGGGAATAGGGAGAAGGGACTAGGGAAAAGGGAATAAGGAATAGGGAAAACGGAATAGGAAAATGGGAATAGGGACAAGGAAATAGGGAATGGGGAAAAGAGAATAGTAATAAGGAAAAAAGAAAAAATAAACAAATACAAAAGAGATTTAAAATTTGGATAAAGCACTGATAAAAAAAATAAAATGTTGAAAAAAAAAAAAACGACAGAGTGGGAAAACAAAAGATAGCTACTAGGGGTGTATTCCACATTTTACAAGTGCCACCTATCAAGGTGAATGGACGAATTTACTAATCCACCTTTTCCAAGGAACGCGTTATAGAGGAGAACACTTGACTTCTAAAAGTTAAGTTAAATTTAATTAATTAATTAATTTGAGGAGAGTGTGATGTATATAACTAACTGTATATTTTAAGTTTTAACCAACGTCATCGATTTTTGTCCGTACGAATCAAATCGATACTTTTTGAGTCAAATTAAAAACCGTATAAACACGATATCTTGGCGCGGTTTTTCAGTATTCGTTTAAATTCGATTTTACATTCCCTTTAATCAAAATAACTTACCTACTAAAAACCTTACAGAAGGCTACGTGTTTAAAAACGAACAATTTTTCCTTGCAAAATATAAAAGCAAAACGAAAAAACGGGGAGAGATCATTAATAATAATTTCAAATCCACAAAACTAGTGACGCTATAGGTAAGATTTCATAACTGACAGGTGTCATAATAGAATCCGAAAACGGTGCACTATTTTAAGTATTGTACTTAAACAAAGTAGTAATGGGGCTATCTCTATCTGTCACATTCATGAAGTTAATCCTTGTATCTTTTTTCTGTGAGACAAGCGGAAACTTTGCTTCTTTTGTCAATAGCAATACTGGAATCAGAAGGTTGTCTTACTCGTATACACATAATACATCAATGACGTTAGTTGAAACATAAAATAGACAGATACACTCACTTTAATTTAATGCAGCAAAAATATAAACCTTTAAGATTGAAAAGCAAATATTTATTCAACATCCAGATAACGGCGTGCTAATTGCAAATGAATCCACACCGATAGAATCTGTCATTATTACGCTCTCAGCTCACAGGTATTTAGGATTCATAATATTAATAACATATTATGATGTTTTAATATACAGTCAACGCTCTTTGTATGCGGCAGATACGTTCTAAAGACTTGCATAAAAATCGAATCACATAAACGGATGTTAAACAGTACTTATGTTGAAGTTACTATAAGAATAATTTTAGGTTTTGTAGAAGGTAATAATTACATCCAAAAATTCTTACTAATCTTTACTATTTGGTTTATACCACTCTGTATCGTTTTGCGTATAAGATTTTATCTTTTTTTTTTCTAATATAAATGTTGTCATTAGTACAGATAGGTGTATTGTAATTTATTTAAGAATAGATCAAATTATTGCGATTAACGAGCTAAAATAAATCAAACCAAATTAAACTTATAGGATGAGATACTCATAAGAGTCATAAGAAATGCTATTATACTGGTTTTGGTCACTCCAAATATATGTTACACATAATACTATATCCTCAGATTAGTTCTCAAATTTATCAAGATCGGTGAGATGAACAATGAATCAAGTCAAGAGTATTATGGAGGAAATCCTGATTTTCCCTTGTCGAGTTCGTTTTTGTTTTTTGACTAAAAATTACAGTTTTCTGTATATTTCAAGCGGTAACGATGATTCAAATCATCTGTCATTGTGAATGGATGATATTTTGTATTTAGCGAAATTATTGCTTCGAAGTGACGTAGGCAAATATGCGCGTAAACCTACTACATTAGATGTATTGCGGTTCAAGATAATTATCGTATAAACACATTTAGTTACCATTTAAAACTTATAACTAAACACTAAGCCGACATAAAAATTAATGGAAAATTCATTAGATTTGAAATTGAGGGGGCTTTACGTAAGAGTTAATTTAGCATAAGCAAAGATATAGGCTGGTATTAAAAAAAAAAACAAGATACCTTGGGCTAAAATTAAGCAAATATTCAGGAATATAGTGGACACCTGTATGTGATTATATCGATTTTAGTTTAATTGTTGCATCAAGACCCAGTCTTCGATGGTACACACCGTACATAATATATAGTGTGTCACGGATGGAGTTGACAATAAGTATGATGGATGAAAAATATTTGAATTGGAGTTTAATATTTGCGAAATAAGCCCTGCTTGGTCTGAAATTTTTTATCGTTTGCTTTCAATTTTTTAAAAAGCAATAGAGCTCTGCAGCTGAGTCAAAACTGTTTTCGTTTCAGGTAAAGCACATATTTTCCATTGGCAGTAGGTATGCCAAAATGTTATTAAATGTTGTGCGGAATAAAAAGTTATGAGGGCATACAAATTTTCAACATCATCGCCCTACTTTAATAAAATACATTGTTTGCCAATTTCGTTTTTCAGGTAAATTACTATTTACGTGCACAGTACGCAAATATATATGTTTAAACATATATACTCTCAGTATATATATATTACTAGTACATATATACTTTTAATTATTTTCATTTCAAAAAATAAGAAATAAAAATATTTTAGATGAACCTATATACCACACCTTTCGAAGGTTTTTCCCGAATAGATCATGTATTTACATTGTTACGCTTCTCCAAACACGGTCTCCTAATCGTAAATTTAAAATATGTTGTTTACATTTGCAATATTCGCATAATCCTAAATCTCTAATTCGATTTAGCGACAAATAACCAATGGATTTTCGCAGTGTTATTTAAGCAGTGCGGCGTTAATTCTTAGAAATGACGCGTGAAAAAGTCATAAACTCGGTGAAATTACCCACACCTACTCGTGTAGTTAGGAAAAAATTACGTATTTACTTTCCTTTAATCCGAAATCACGCAGCAATTCAACGTATAAACGGATTATCACTTAGTTATATATGTAAGAGAATTAGACCGCCGATAATATTGCGCAACATATTGACAGATGTTTTTGATTAGTTATTTATTTTTAGAAATAAACATTACAACGTTCGTCAGCGCGATTTTCTAGAGAGACATTTATTAAATTATTACATTGTGAAATTAAAATTTTAAAACATTTAATGTCAACGTTTCTAATTTTTTTTTTTTATGTTTGCTTGGCAACATGTACGCAATGTCAATGTAATCTACTAAGGAAAATTCGGATTTCCCGTAATTATTATTAGTATTAAATATCGAAGCATGAAATTATCTACTACTGTAATTTTCTATCCAAGTTTTATTTATGTTGAAAGTAATTGTAAGAAATTTAATTGCTTGTTAGGAAAGTGATATTATCGCGGTTTAACAATCGGTATAAAGCTGCATAAATTGTCATTCAAATAGTTTCACTTCTGGTTTCACTATCTCCGTAAAAAAATGTAATGAGCGTCACATACAGTTATCGCGAGAAAAATGTTTTAAAGAATGCAGATAACATCATTTTTTACTGCCGCTGTTATATCAAATATAAAGATTAATAATGACAACCTGTTTGTAGATACATTTAAGGCTGATATAGATAATGTAGTTATACAGAATTATTTCAAATACATTCTATTTTATCGTTACCTTTATTATTATATTTAGAAACTTCAACGCTAAAGATGAAAACCTATAGGTATTCAATTAACAGTGATTTTAATAGTTTTATGTTGACGTTACCAAAAATAATTGCAAGAAATTTAAAATTAATTATTTGGATTCTGGCAATACGCAATACTCCCAAGTTCTGTAAAACTTACATATTATATCTAGTACAATACGTTGCTTATTATAATTATAAATAATGTGGTCATAAAACCCAACAATGTACCAAAGGCAACAGAAATTTTATTAGTTGTTTAGTTAATAGCAATTCCCGGAATTAGTAATATCGTCAGTGTTAATATAGAACGAACGACAACCTAAGCACTAGTAATAAAAATAATAATGGAAGTTCAACCGTTCAATTTACGTAGATTATTATATGTTGTACCAAGTTGCACTTATGCGACCCATATTATTGATTTATTATTTTTTACCCATATTATTTATTATATCATATAGCCATGAAAATCCATTCCAATTCCATTTTTTTCTAATACCGCTGCAGGATTATGCTCAACATTTTTATTTCACTCGAAATTGGATAAAGCTTTCAATTGGAAAATGCATTTTTTTATATGTAAAATAAAAATGAAACATTTTGTATGTATAAAGACTTGTACATACTGAAATATGTAAAATATAAGAATTATCTCTTCTTTTTATGAATGGAATGCACTTGAGTAGGATATAGTAACATTTAGCATACTCAAAGAATGTTGTCATACATGGCAATTTGACAGTTATTGAAATGATGTCAAATATCCTTACAAATGCTGAAAGCCGACAAGTGGAATATAATTTTTTCAAATTATTAATTAAAGAAAGTGATGGTTTCATTCATTGCCATTATTTGTATAATAATTTATTTTATACAAATTTATTTACTTGAAAAAGCTTTTGAAAAAAAACGGAATGTTGAATAATTCCATGCGTCTTCTCAAGACCTACAAACCAAGAAAAGAAAAAAAAAATTATTTGCAGTGTTAATAATTATACGTAAGAATTTGTGTGCAGTATAATTACCGAGAACAATTGATATATAATGCATTGATAAACATATTATATCACAACAAAAGGTAGGATTTCCATTCTTTTTATTGTATTATACTACCTCAATTGATTCTGAGTTATGTACTTTCTGATTAGCGGTGTATACGGTATTCAATTAGCGCAGGCTTTCAACGATCTCGCTCGTTCTATTGCATACGCGAGCTGCTATTTGCATCTTTATCTACAATAAATATATCTGAAATTATGGGTTCTATACACAGTCACCTTAACCTCCGCGTTCAGAATAGCGATAATCTGCGGTTAATCCGGTAAACGCCAGTGCAAAATGTTCAAAACCGTCGCTCAAAATGCCAATAAAGCAAATGTAATTGTAAGACTATTTTCTGTTAGTTCCACCCTTAATCAACATCATAGGTAAGTTTTGTTTTTTTACGCTTTTACGTTTTTCTTTTAATGATTAGGGTGGAGTTACATTTTTAGCTGTTATCAGTAATGTTGCAATACAATTTGATAAGTACTATACCTCTTAGATTGAATTTGATTCGATTTATTTTTTGCCTGCAGTAAAATAGTTGTCGTTGGGGGTGGATCAGGAGGGTGTAGCGTTAGTGCAAAATTCGTAAATAGCCTAGGCAAAAACAATGTGACCATCATAGAACCCGCAGAAAAACATTACTATCAACCCCTTTTCACTTTGGCTGGGGGTGGTTTGAAGAAAGTGTCCCAGTCATGTATGCCCATGTCTGATGTCCTGCCAAAAGATGCCAAATGGATTAAAGACTCCGTAGCAGAATTTGACCCGAAAAATAACACAGTCACCACAACCAGGGGTCAAGTGATAAAATATGATATTCTTTTAGTTGGGGTTGGTTTACAAACGAATTACCAAGATGTATGTTACTCTTTTCTGTATGTTATTAAAAATCTTGTTTGTATATAGCTGTTGTTTGTTTAGGTACCTGGATTGCTTGAAGCTGTAGAGAAGTATGAGAATGTTGGTTCAATATATTCACCAAAATACGTGGAACAAACTTACAAGGCCATTCAAAAATTTAACAAAGGTGATGTTATTTACACATATCCTAATTCACCAGTAAAATGTCCAGGGGCGCCACAGAAGATATGTTACATTCACGAGGATTTCTTACAAAAGGTACATTTTTTAAGTTTAATTTTGCTTTTGGATTTATACAGCTGTATCCAAAATTATGTAATTCTTGCTTATTTATTTTATTTATTGTTTAGCCAATCTATTTAATATTTTAAACTTTTTATTTATTTTTTTCTTGATTCTATGGCTTATAATAATGAAACGATTATATGTCAAGATGTTTTGGCATCACTGCTTGGTTTTTGAATTGCTTATTAATATATTATGTTATTCTCAATTCGATATCTGTGATTTTTGTTTTAATGCAAGATTTAACTACTACAACAAAGTTACTTGTTACTTTTATTACATTTACAAACGTTTGAAAAACTGTGTGATTGGAGACAATAAACGGACAGTCAAGATAGGTAATTATTTCTTTTAGTCAAAAAAAAAATCAAACAAATATTTCTCTTTTATTTCTAAAATTGTTTGCTACATTTATCTAAGGAGATATTTTTTGCTAAACAGACTATAAAATTGTAATTGCTTCAAGGTCATGACAAAGTTAAAAAATTGACTGAAATAAAAATATTAATTATATTGCTTTATTTAAAATGGTTAACCTTTTTATGACCTATGACCTTGAAGTATTTTCCTACTACATATAACTAATACGTATAATAGCTTCAACTAAAAAATTTTCCCATCATTCAAAATTTATTTGAATTGTTTTGAAGTGAAAGTTCATTTATCATGTTTCGTTAAAATATAGAAATTGGTAGTAAAAGTTGTATTGCTTGAATATGATCTCCCTTAAAATTATTGTCACACATACACAGCTCTTCAAAATAAAGTGACAAATATTTCTGCACTCGCTTTTTTTTATTGAAATATCTCTTGTATGTTCTATTTTCCTAATTTGAAAAAGAAAACAAATACTGCTAATGCTCTATTTTGTCGACAAGGTTGCGCGCCACCAACTTCAGCACGCCGAACTACAACTAATCGGCGGTATATTCAAATGGGTCGTTTTATATAATTTTGATATTTAGGAGTTTCATTTGAGTATATACCAACTATTTTATAACTATAATAGTAAACAGTTTGTAATAACTATACTATTACAGTCATGAAATATTTGGTATATACACACACATATGATAAAATCTGAATATAAATACAACACTAAAAATGATATATAAAGATAGTTTATTTATAAAAGTTATAGTCTCTAAACAAAGTTATGTACAACGACGTGTCTTTCACAGTATTATGGCAGTTCAAAACAGTGCAATTAATGGGTATTTGACATAGTGGAGCAAATATTATTTTTTTAGATTGCCAAGAATTTGCAATTTTACGTCACTGAACTTTGTTCACAATAAATCGTTAATCACATTAATACAATAAAAACAAATGCCATTGAAGTTCTATAATAATCGCAGTGAAAATAAAATAACGCACAAAATTAAACCAAACACGAATTATAACCACGAAGCACAACAATAATAATCTGCAACATAAACCAATATAGACGGCATGGACGTGCCTATTCGAACAGTCTTTAAGCACTGCATTAAGCTTTGTCCAGAGGAGTTAGGTAAATCAGAGGACGGCATGTTCCGGAGATATTTAAACAATTTTGAGGCTTAAAATATTTGGATGTTGGTTTACCCATACCCCATAGCCAAATTTAAATTTCCCGCCACTATTTTTAGTGACTTTAACGTAAACGCATTAAAATAACTAGCAATGTAATACAAAATGGTAGGTAATTTTATGTTTTAACGTTGAAGTTACTAAGAATAATCGCGGGACAATTTAATTTGGCTATGTGGGTATCGTTCTGACCGCTTACGATGAAATACCTCAACAACTTGTTGAACTTATTGTTGTTGGTTTGCTCAACGCTGTTTATGTACAGGTGGATGAGGTCCTATAAGTTTTACAAATCGACGCCACATCGATAGTATAATTTTTTAAATGCATACCGCGCTATCACTTCAGCACAATTAACTAATTTACCACGTGATTGAACAACCAATGGAGAGTTGATCGATTTTTTTCTTGTCAAGATTCTACCCCCTGAACAAATACAATTTTCGAAACATAAAAAGATTTTATATTTAAATAAAAAACTTGTCCGCTCAATTGGAAAAATAGAATATACTTACGAAAGAAAATATTTCCCGGTTGTTTAAATTTCAACTAAACTTAATATTATTATCAGTCAGGTAAAAGAAGTGCCGCCAACGTCACGTATAACACCTCACTGCCAGTAATTTTCGGTGTCAAACGGTACGCTGATGCACTATGGAAGGTGGTTAAAGAAACGAAATGTCAACGTCAAATCTCCGACGTGTCTAGTCGAAGTTAAACCGGAAAAGAACGAAGCCGTATTTCAAAATTTGGATAAACCGGAGGAGAAATTCACTATGCAGGTATAATTATTATTACAATATAATTTGGTAAATGTCTTGTTCGTTTGATTAATCAATCGTCTTGGTATTCTTGGTGGTAGCGGACGGAATAGGAATTACGATATTGTTTGAATTTTAAATGTTTTATTAACGTGACATTTCGGCTATATACAGGGTGTATCAAATAAAAAGGTAAATTTTGCTTGGGTGTTAACTACACGACATATAAAACACAAACCCACCTAAACCGGATTTCATCATTAAAGAATAAAAAAAAGTAAAATTTAGAGCCAAAAATTCTTTAGTCCGGGCCTGATGCAAGGAAATGTCATGTTAAGCACCCGCTAAACGTGGTATTATGTATAAATACATTGCACTCATTTAGTATTATTCTTAATGGTATGCCGTAAGTTCATTTAACGTCATTCTGAATAAATAAAGCCCTTGTAAAATAGCAAAACTCAGGCATTTTAAATTTCTTCTTTTTATAAAATAAACATTCCTTTTTGTTAAGAGCATTCTACGTAAATCTACAAAGTATTATTTTTAATATCCTGGCTAAGACGTTCGAGTTTCACCGGATATGCGACTTCAGTAGTTACAAAAAACGTAAATATTTTTCTTTTGCTTTGTCGAATCGAGAGTTAGTTGTTAATAAACGGTACCACATGAATCTGAGTTATTCCTTTTGGATTTATTCAATCATATAACGCAAAATGAATTGAATCGAATTACACAGAAATAAATGTAGATACAGAAAATTTGCAAACACGCCTTTTTACTATGATATCGCGCGAAAATGAATCTATACATTCCCGCGCTTTTGCCGATGCATCAAGCTTCGATTTTCTTTATATGAAATCATGATGGTCCTGAAAAGGATAGTTTTTTCGAGACGGGAAGAATTTAAATAAAATATTCGAAGTGGTTTGCACTCCAAGCGGCGATCCACACAAAACTAACAGCGGTAGTGGCTGAATGATAGTGGTATGTGGGGGTATACTCGGGACAGCATTTACGTTGAGCACAGGTGCGGCTCTAGCCCACGCGCATTTTATAAAATATTTTTTTTCTCGTTAATGCTTACAGATAGACCCCCTGTGCATTAAGACTTTTTGATTGTATATGATTACAGCTGCTACATATTATTATATTTACCTCTATATCTGATATATATACAGTGACTGACAGAAAGTGCGCAGCACATGGGCTTCTTTTTGTCTTTGGGATTTAGTAAATCTTTTTTCTTACAATTAACTTCTGCATGTCTTGAAACTAAAATAACACTAAAAAAAAAATTAATTGTATATGTACGAGGGAAGGTCAAAAATATGATACTATGCTAAGAATATAGTATCTCAGTTTTTGAGTTTAGAAGATTCTTTTTTATTAATAAATGTTGATCCAAATTCAAGAATACCAAAATGATTGATTATTATTATTACATGTAATATTATTTTTACATCGGTTTATATTAACTGATAAACTTCCAGTATTCGGTTCTGCACGCAGTTCCTCCAATGGGAACGCCGAAATGTCTGAAGCAGAACAAAGAACTCACCAATGAATTAGGATTCCTCACTGTAGACAAGTTCACCCTGCAACACACGAAGTATCCCAATATCTTCGGCATCGGTGATTGTACAGATTCTCCAAATTCAAAGACGGCAGCGGCTGTTGGTAAATTAGAAATCTGCGCTGTCTTTTAATATATATATTTATTTTTAAATTTAACTTGTGTTTCAGCCGCCCAATGCAACGTAGTATTCAAACATATGAAAGCGGTGTTGGAAGGAAAACCTTTAACATACTCATATGACGGTTATGCGTCTTGCCCTCTGGTGACAGGCGCAGGTCGATGTATCCTAGCCGAGTTCGATTACAATCTAGAACCACTGGAAACCTTTCCTATAAGACAAGATAGGGAAATGTACATGATGTACATATTTAAGAAAGAACTGATGCCATTTTTGTACTGGAATTTGATGTTGAAGGGCTATTGGAATGGGCCAGCCATCGTGCGAAAGATGTTACATTTAGGATTATCGAAATAAACGTGATTTTATATAATTAAATCCCAAAAAAAAACTTATATTTATTTAAGCCTACGAACAATGCGAATATATGGAACAATTTATCTATTAATTGCCTTAGAATATTTATGATCAAAACTATTTTTAAAGCTTTTAAAATGAGATCAATTTTTTTTTGTGTATATTTATTATGTTAAATTTATATATCAACAAAGATTTTATTATTGTATATATAAATCTATAAATGCTGTATTAAATGTTGACATTTGCACAACTTTATACACTCGTTATAAAAGGAAATATATATTATATATATTGTTGTAATATGTATTATTATTTATTTTAATTATCACCTTATTAAGTTCAAATATAAATATTGGAATGAACGTCTATAAATATGCTCCTGTTAGTAAAGTTGCCTATATTAGGAGCAACTTTGATACATATAAATTAGAAATGTATACATTAGGAAATTATTTTTCTTGGTGGAGAACCTTTTTTTTTATAATTTTCCGCGCTGAATCGAGGTAAGTGTACAGAAACTTAAGGAAAATGTCGAAATGTTAGAAATTTTCTTATAATACCAGTATTTTACGTGAATATTATAGGAAAATTTCTATTTCTTAGACAAAAACCTTTAACAGAAAAATAATATCTTGTAGAAAAAACTAAAACTTTCCAATTTCAATACCAGTTTCCAACACCAGTTTTACTTGCTTAGAGCTGTTTTACACGTACGAGAATTTTTACATAAATCATAATAAAAATTATCCCGAAAATTTTAGTGAGAATTTTCCTAAAAAATTTTGTCGCGACACTTTCAGTTCGTTTTACACAGGAATAAGGTTACTTCCATTTGCACTTCTCAGTTGTAACCTAAATTTAAACAATTATGATCCATATTTTGCTAGTTTATCGGTTAACTGCTATTTATTTAGGATTTCTATGATAACCATAATCAAATAACAATTTATTTTAACAAATGCGCCTGCTTATAACAACAAATATCGTGAAAATTCCGGTTAAAATTTATTCCTGTGTAAAATGACCTTAAAGTGTCAAAAATTTCTTAGGAAAAATTCTCACCAAAATTTTCGAGATTATTTTTTGGTATGATTTACGTAAAAATTCTCGTACGTGTAAAACGGCTCTAAGGTTACAAATTTCAATGTTAAAATTGATTTCAATGAAACTGGAAGATAATTAATGATAATTTTAAGTCAAAATTAGTGTATTCTTTATAGATGAGGCTGTATCAGAAAATCGTGGAAAATCATCTTTTGGAAAGATAGAAGCAAATAGAGTTAGAAAAATTATAATGGTATTTATTTGAAGTATAAAAAAAGTATTTTAAAATAGAAAAGAGTGTATCAGTACAATAAGCAAGTTATATTTTAACTATTAAAAATATAAAAGAGGAAATCTTTAATAATTTGGTTAGGATGTTATATGGTAAATTCTTGGAATTATGTAGCATAGTACATAATAGGATTTTATAGCAACTGAATGAGGTCATGGTAAACAGCGTTACATTGGAAATAACCACCTTGCGCTCTGACCCCTCAAACTATAATTACATGCTGTTTGGTTTCCGAGTTCCCGCATCCTGAAATTGTTCGCGATCAACATTTCATCTTTACATGTTAGTGATATCTTCAAGGATGCTATTTTTGTCGCCATTGACATGACAACTGATCAACAACGTCAATTTCAGGTCAACAGTGACAGCAGTAGAAATCCTGGAATATGTCTGATACAAATTAAATAAAACATTGGGCGTGAGCAGTTAGTTCCAGAACGCGCTTTCAACCCGGAGTTTTTCACTATATATGTATTTCTTAAGTTATGTGTTGTTATGTTTTGTATGTTCAGTCGTAATTGTAAAAAAATTTAAATGTACAAGAAAGAATACAGCAATACAAAATAAGTTCACGTTTTATTTAATAACCACCGATATTCAATATGTCCTATTTTGAGGTGAAATTGTATTTCTCTCTCTGACACACGCTTTTTATACATATATATAAAAAAAAAAACAGGAAGATAACTGAGGCATCTGGTACTAAAATAATGAAGTAGCGCTGGAAGTAATATTACCGGCCACAAAATGTCGAAGGTGCCGTCAATAAGTGACGCTTCTTGTCTTATCTGTTCGCTAGTTAATAACCTTAATACTAATCAATGTAGAATTTTGCGTTGCATTCAATGCTGCACTGAAAAATACCACGTTTCATTTGAAAAAAAGGTTTTTTTACATTAGACATGAGTTTCTAAACACCCTGTATAGGATATTTGTAGTTATTGCTGTCGGCGCAGTCAATATTACCGTGTACTTGCATCATAGCAGTAGAATATCTTAATATCAAACACCAAAATTTTGACAAATATCTCAAAAACGATTAGCTTTAGGGATAGGAAACATTAATACAAACTTATCAAAACTGATGCGAGCAATACACTAGACCCATAAAAATCGCATCATTTTATTTAAAATAAGAAAGTTGATATCGATACCTATACAGGGTGTGTCAAATAAAAAAGTAAATTTTGCTTGGGTGTTAACTACACGACGTATAAAGCACAAACCCACCGAAACCGGATTTCATCATTAAAGAATAAAAAAAAAAAAAATTTAGAGCCAAAAATTCTTTATTTCCGGGGCTGATGCAAGGAAAACGTCATGTTGAGCACCCGCTAAACGTGGTATTATGTATAAATACATTGCACTCATTTAGTATTATTCTTAATGGTATGCCGTAAGTTCATTTAACGTCATTCTGAATAAATGAAGACCCTTGTAAACATACCAAAACTGAGGCATTTTAAATTCCTTCTTTTATTAAAATAGAACATTCCTTTTTTGTAAGAGGCATTCTACGTAAGTCTTACAAAGTATTATTTTAACATCCTGATAAAGACGTTCGAGTTTCACCGGATTATGGGACTTTAGTAGTTACAAAAAACGTAAATATTTTTCTTTTGTTTGTCGAATCCGGATGAGTTGTTGTTAATAAACGGTACCACATGAATCTTGAGTTATTTCTTTTGGATTTATTTTTAATCATATAACGCAAAATTGAATTTGAATGGATTTTACACAGAAATTAATGCTAATACAGAAAATTGAAGACAAGCCTTTTTCTATGATTATCGCGCGAAAATGAATCTATGCATTCCCGCGCTTTTGCCGATGCATTTCAAGCTTCGTTTTTCTTATATGAAATCATGATGTCCTGGTTGAAAGGATCGTTTTTTCGAGACGGGAGAATTTAAATAACAATTATTCGAATTGGCTTGCGCTCCAAGCGGCGATTCACACAAAACTAACAGCGTAGTGCTGAATGAAGTGGTATTGGGCGGTTATACTCGGCGACAGCCAACTTTAGGTGGCACAGGTGCCGCCTAGCCCACGCCATTTATAAAATATTCTTTTTTCTCAGTTAATGCTTACAGATAGACCCCTTGTGCAGGAAGACTTTTTGAATATGTATATGATTACAGCTCCCTAACATATTATTATATTTACCTCCATATCTGGTACACCCTGTATACCAAAAGTGCTATAAGCCTGAAAATATTTTCTTTAAATAGATCATAGTCGAACATGAGTACTCTGCAAGGTTCAAAATCAAACTGCTAGAAGTTAATGAACCAGTTCGGTGGGACAGCCTCTATAGATAGACGCCAATTATATGAAAATTTTGTTGAAATCCACTAACATGTATACTAAATAGTAGTGCAAATAAGATTACATTACCTACCCTGTTAAAAGTAAGATTTAACCAGTTATGAGTTTTGCAATCCATTTGAAGAATAAAAAAAAAGTATTTTAAAATAGAAAAGAGTGTAGGAGTACAATAACCATATGATTTTATGGTTATATTTATTACATTTTGTTAAATATAACTAATGATAAAAAATAACAGTATTATTTTTATATTACTTAGGCAAACTTCTCGATAATTGATTGTTCAAATTTAATATTTAAATAAAAATTAATAAAAAAAAAACTCTGGCCGAATTCTCCTTTTAAGTAAATTAAACAATATATTATAAATAAAACGTATATTAAATAACATATAAAAAGGCATTTACAAAAAAAATATGCATTTACAAACAGCCAACGGTAAATTATTTCTAATAGTTCTTCAACGCGGGCATCGAATACGCTTCAGCCAAGTGAAGGAAAATCTTGAAACAATGCTATCAGATCATCTCTCGAAATGATGGGCCGAAATTCACCAGCACACTGACAGTGCTTGATTAAGTTCTCCATTTTGATCTGAAATTACACGCTTTTAGTGTCATGAAACCCGAAAAGAAATCCTTTTCCTCACGAACCTGTGCGCACTTCTTGCATTGCAAATCCTGCAAGTTGTACGCAAGCATCTTCCTAGTCACGATATCTAGAAGTAAACTTTCGATCTCCATGTTATCATATGCGGTGTTGCAAAGGGACACAACCAAGCGTATCAGACCTATAAGGATCCCTTCCCTAAATCCACGTCTCTGCAGTGGTTGCAAAGCTTTGCAAATCAATTGCGGAATGATGTATGAGACGGGTAGTGTCGGTCCATATCGCTCTATCGGAAAATTCTCCAACTCCTTAATATCAAAAATTAAACTGTTTCTTTACGAAAGTTGTTCTATCGGTAAAAAATCGTTACCTACTAATCTTAGCAAATGCTTTTAACGCATGAACAGTCTCTTGTACGGCGGATCTAAACTTAGCACTTGGCAAGTCGCTTTAACGAAGTCCAAAGCTGGTATGAGGAATTTTGAGTTTGCGGCGGCAAACGATATTTTATTTTCTCAGTAATTCTAAAAAAAAATAAGCATATAAATTTAAAATTAAAATAGAAGTCCAAAAGCACTGGTGATATGAAATCCAGACTTTAATATTTTTAGTTCTTTTAACACAACATGTTTCAGCTCGTTATGGTCATCTTCAGGTGTAAAAAGATCAATTCAAAAAAAATACTAGAGTAAAACAAGTCAGACATTTTTAAAAAAACAATTAAAAGCATTTATAGAATGCGTTAAAATCTATTAAATTGATATTGTAAAATGGAAGTTCAAACGACGAACAGATGAGATTAATAGAGATGTCAATAAAATGAGTTTTCGTTACTTGCCAGGACCCAAAGTACCGATTATCGACTGAAAAAAAATATATATTCGGTACTTTTTGCGCGCAGTTACCAGTTAGTTATTCAACAGATCGGAAATACCATTGGGTGCCTGTTAGATGGCGCTCTGTGCCCACGTAAAATCCTATTTACGCTGTGCGCCATCTAAGAGACACCCAAAGGTACTTCAATCGGTTGAATAACTGTTAAGATATGTAAACAATGGTAATATGCACCAAAGTATAAGAAAACTAAGTATCATCATTCTTGCTAAGGTAAATTTCAGTCGCCATTTTGTTTTGAACCGTCTAATGTATATTACGTGCTACTACGTACTATTTCTATTCCATGATATTATCTATTCCATAGAATTTAGATAAGCCTTTTGTAATTTAGCTTTTAGTTTTCTTCTCGAATGTTAGAATGTATTTTCGTTTATTGTGAATATTTAATTCTAACATATTGTACACATACATTTTTAAAAATTTTGCGCACAATGTACAAAACAAACTGGTAGAAGATCACAAAAAACTTTCCCTAAAAACCTTCCTCTTATAAAAACGTGAGTGACGCTACTTGATTTACCTATACTTTGATATGCACCGCATTTAGCAGGAATTTAAAGTTACCTTTCCTTGTACGAAATCCGGATTAAATAATATTTGGCTCCCCAAATTTTTGTGTTTTCTTAATAATAAAATCAGCTTTCTGTGAATTTGTACTTTTTATGTCGTATAGTTAATACCGAACGAAACTTACATCGCATTATTGTTACATCCTGTAAATAAAATAAAAGGCGATGCGGTACTCCTCAATCGCTTTAATTATACTTGGGCAAAGTTTTATTATCCTATTTTAATTAAACTTAAGGGTAGAAATAAATACTTAAGTTTATGTGTTGAATATTTGAACCCCGAAAACTTTAGATTACTAACCAATTTCCAAACAGGATGTACTTACGTACGTTTAACGTAACAAATGACGATGAAAGCGGCCATTTTGAGTCGAGATTGTGCTTCCCTCTCTGATTCATCTCTAAAATAATGAAGTAGCGCTAAATTTAATTTTTAATAATTAATTTGGTATGTAATTTCTCTGGCGACAAATTTATTACAATTACAGATCGTTGCAGATGCAGTGATATTTAGAATATCAGCAATTCAATATAGATTTTACCGTATTCTATAAACGTTTTTAATTAGTTTCTAAATTGTTTGACTTATTTTAATCCAGTATTTTTCTGAATTGACGCTTTTACAGCTGAAGATGACCAAAATTCACCGATACATGTTGTTTTAAATAAGATAATTAGAAATATATAGATTGGATTTGAACGACTTAAGTTACTTATATGATCCATTTTTTGACTCTGTATGAGTAATATTAGGAAGGTAAAAAAAATAGAAAAATTGATACACTTTTTCACAAAAATCTGTAATGAAAGCCACCGGTTTCGTCCGTATACGAACATCTTCAGGCAAGTATTACCAAATCTGATTAAGAATAGTCCAAAAAATAGTGT
Source organism: Protaetia brevitarsis (assembly GCA_004143645.1). Taxonomy (NCBI): domain Eukaryota; kingdom Metazoa; phylum Arthropoda; class Insecta; order Coleoptera; family Scarabaeidae; genus Protaetia; species Protaetia brevitarsis. Next base: position 13,113 of record RXPK01003572.1, on the reverse strand, counting down.
AAATTTAAATATTACACAATTTGATTGGACAATAAATAAATGAAGCACACTTTAAAACTGGAATTTTTGTGAGAAAGTAGATCAGTTTTTCTGCTTTTAACCTTCCTAATTAAGTTATTTACTGTTATACATATAAATTTAAAAGTTGCTTTTGAATCAGTGTATATTTACTTACTCGAAAAGATTCTGGCTTATCTCCCCCGAAATAATCTCCTTCGCAAAGTTGACCACCTCGTCGTAAGCAACCAAACCGTACGTCGGCTGACTCAGAGCAATGACACTCTGCTGATCACCGACTTCTTTCAATTTCATGTGTATTGCGTTTATATATCCCGCTATTACTGTGTTGAAACTGTTTCGACAGCCCGCAGTTTCCGGCAATTGTCAGCTAGGTTCCAGTTCATCACAACAATGGGTTGCTGTGAAAATGCGTGAGTAAATAGAAATATTAACACTTAATTATTAAGTTTATTAGATCTAAAGAAGATCTTACCGCTTCCTCGTTCCCTTCTTCCTGTTCTTCGTCTCCTTCAGTTTGCTCTTCATTTTCTGTCGGGTTGGATTCAGGATTGGCGCCGTCTGGTAATTTTCCCTGGATTCCGGCATAATTTGCAGGATCCAGCCAAATTAGTTGTTCCCAACATTGCCTAAATAGAACAAATATTTACAGAAAACAAATATAATATTAATCTTTTCAGCATTGTCACTATACAGGTGGTTTTTAAATAGAGGGCAACATTTAGAATATGAAAAAAAAACTTCTTCGCAATTCTCACCGTAGCAAAGAAAAAAAAACGTAAATTTACAACTTACAGTGCTGTTACCACGTTTACTCCATTAGCACGAATGTGGCATTTTCAACTGTTGTAATGAATTCCAAATAGAAATAATGGAACAACGAGATAACCGTAAGTTGTACTTTTTTTTTCTCAGTAACGGTGTGAGTTACAAAAAAACTTACTAAGAGTTTTTTGTTTGGTTTATCATGTTCTAACGCCCTGTAGAATTTTGTTCCTTATTTCAAAACCACCCGGTATAAACTATACAGCGTGGAAAGAAAGAAGGTAACACAAATCCATTTATAACAGGATATAATAATTAATATTTATTTTTTGGAAAAAAAAATCAATTACATGCATGTATCACAAAAAAAATATCATCTGATTAAAAATCTATAAGTACCTGTAAGATATTTCTAGGGAATGAAACAATTCCTTGTTTCTTATGGCATTGACAACGAACTCGATATTCGCTACAGCGTCGCTTACTGTTCTTTTCTTCGTGGACACTATGATATTATTGAAGTTGGCATAGATTATTGTGCAACCCAATCTCTTGAATTCGGCTACTAATTGCATAAATAATTTCTTCATTAGATTTTGCAACGTTCTCAAAATCGCTGGATCGTACAGTAAAGATTTCGTGGATCTCAACCATCTATAACAAACAAACAAAAATATTGAATATTGAAAAATTAGCTGACAGTATTTTTTTTCTTTTCATTCAATTCAAAAAGCACCAATCAGATCTTTGAGGGATGTTCAATTTACCGAATAGTATAAATTCTTGTTTCAAAAATTTACTAGTGTTGTTGGTATCCGATAAAATTGAGATCTGGATATCCGGATTCAATATCTGGTTCTTAGAGCGGAATCCACTATCCCGAACCTCTGGATAATAGATCCGGTTTTCAGGTCCGGATCTATAAAAGATATAAATTATCGACCAACTCAATATTACCGTATGTACTACAAATGTACATATTCAACAAAATTATCCGGATCCACATAACAGTACTAGTTACGTTTATTTTTTTATACAGTTAAAAAATAATTTGATATGAACTAGAAGTGCCTCAAGTAGATTATTGAAATTTGGGAAACAGTCCTACTTCTATATTTTACCACACGTTGCAACTTTCGGAAATAACAGAAGACTAATACAGAATATAAACTTACAAAGGGTAGGGAAAGTGCACTCATGTCACAAATGAATGATGTTTTAAATAAATAAGTTTTGTCGTCGTTTTGTAATAGTTTGCCGTAAACATACATATTTTTTTTTTGTTTACACAACTTGCATTGAAATTTAGAGTTAAAAAAAATGAGGTACGTAATTCACATTACTTTTAATAAACATTAAGCTAAATTGACAATTCTATTTGCCATAATGGGTATACATATATTTTGTACAAGTTGAATAATTTAAGAGGGGGGCTTTAAAAAATGTTATATGTGCATGCTTACTAATTTGCGGTTTTATATAGTGATATCGCGTTTATATATTAAGCTGATTTGAAAATTAATGGAAAATTCATTGGCTTTATTTGAAAATAATTATCTACAATATTCTACTTGAGGCGCCACAAACGTTTAGTATGCATTGAAAGGGCTTTAAGTAGAGGTTAATTTAGCATAAGCAAAGATATAAATGGACTGCTATTTAAAAAAATCAAGTTACCTTGGACTAAGCAAATGTGCAGGACTACAGTGAAGACCTGTATATAATCATATCGATTTTAATTTTACTGTTGTATCAAACTATACATGTATGTATGCATGGTATTTAAAATAGGAATATTTAAAAAACCAAATGCATATTCAAACTACGCTATCCTAATCGAAAGCTTGCACCAAAGCCAGTTTTTACAAAAGCATAAATAACAACGTAGATTTAAAAAAATGGAATAATATATAGGGTGTTCTATTTAAAATAACGGAGTAAGTATGCATTTTCCTACTTTTGGAACACCCTGTATAGTCAACAATATTTTTAGATTATGCAGCATTGAATTCTGTAAAACTTTTGTATAAAACATTTTTTTTAAGTCAAAAATAGAGCTGTAATAAAAGATCCAGTCTTGGATGGCACACCTTTGCAGTAGCTATCAATGTTGTACATTTTTGCACTTTATTTATGAAAACTAAATTATTACAAATCATCCCAACTCCGTGCTCCACCTAAAAAAGGTACTACACGAGGCTACCTATTCTAAGTACTATATGAGTTCCATAACAATTGAAATGATCCTACTTTGGCATATATGATTTTGATATGTACTTGTATAGAATTTGTATAATGCCAATAAATGATATTATTATTATTATTATTATTATTACTTTAACTAAATAATTTCCCTATGATTCTTAATAACAAAAATATAATACAGTAGCCTTGCGACCATATGAATACTACTTTTGAGAAATGATAAAATATGTGAAATGTTGTACACTGCAACGAATCACACAACAAAAACACAGGGATCGCTAGAAACAAAAAAAAATGCTTTAAGTAATATTTATTTTTTGCGCGGTTGCCACATTCTCTGTCGTGGTTTGTGGCCATGGCGGTGGAAAACATCAACTTTGCGCTGTCAAGTACGTGCTATATTGGATAGTGATTGTAGAACCCGCCCTGAACCAGTAAGTGATAGCGCAAGTGTACAAGTTGTTTTTGGCCACAGTAATTTCTTGTGGTGAACATGGGCGAGGCAGAGGGAAAAGCTAAACATAACAAATAGTCTCACTGCTTCTTTGTTATATACATATGTCAACGATAGAGTAGAATTGTGTAAGGAAACTTGTCAAGGATGTGGCGTTTTTTGGAAAAAAAAAAACTAGTTATTTTAATACAATCCAACAGAGAAATGTATTGCACCGTAAGTGATTAGAGGTGATATTTGAAACGAAAGAAGATGCATGGATTCTCCTATTATACAGATTGAAAAATATCAGCTTACATCTTGTCGACCAAGCTAACTAAGCAAAGGATTTGGAAATAGTGGAAATAACCTTTGTTATCAATCTATGTTAGTTTATAGCTGAACATGCCGGTTACAGATCCCTACTGATCTCCAAAAATAATTTAACACTCCGTCGTTATTATTGATAATTAAAATACGTATTGCTGTGGATTGGCAGCCCGGGGGTTATAAATTCTGTGTTATGTTATTATTAGAGATCAATCTTTGTCGATGCGTCGGGCAAATTCTCTCAGAAGTTAATATTTTATTTTTAAGTAAGATTTTGTTAATAGATTTGTTTGATGAATTTAAGTATTTTATTGTTGAGCTGTTTATATTAATTTCAGTCATTTATACTTATTGCCTTCGTCAGTATTGTATATATATTTTGTTCATTGTTATATTCAAGAGATTTTCTTTGTATTTTATGCGCTGCATAGTCACGCATCTATTTTGTTATATGTATGCGATGTTAGGCCTCTCAAAATGTAGTTCGTTGAAAGTTACCGTAAGTAGATGTCTTTTATTTTCTTTGATGCCATTTTTGGTAAATTCTTTTTATTTAAAATGTAGTTCGGCTTTATTGAATTTATCAGCTTTCAAGGAACTCTTATAATTAATTATTGCTGTTGTGTTTAATTGTGCACATGTTGGATATAAGATCAGTAATTATGTAATTTGTTTTAGAAGAAATTTTTTTTAGTTTAAAGAGTTTAATCTTCCGTTTCGTAGTTTTCAATTTAGTTTTAAGTAATTAATCACCTCGGATTAGGTGAAAAGAAGTTTTGAGCTTGTTATTTAAATTCAATTAATATTATTATTACAATTGTTTGTCCACGTTTAAATTAATTTTAGTGTGTTGTAATTTTTTAGACCACGTGGATTTTATGTGCGATTTGGATTTTCTTCTAGAACAAATCTGTCTTTTGTTTGATAAAGGATTTGCATTGTCCTTGTTAATTGTAGATCCCTGCAGTTTTTTATTTCGTCCAGGACCTTAAGTCCATGGTTTATTTTTTTACTGCAATTTGTAACAAATGTTTTTTTTTCTTTTTTTATAAAAAAAAAAATCAATGATTGTAAATGTCATTCTAAATTCCATTCTTTTATTTTGAATTCAACCTTTGCCATTTTAATAATTAAAATAGTCAATTCCTTATGCCCACATTTTACTTTTCATGATTAGATTAGTAACCCTGAGAGTAGATATTCTTTTGCGCCCTTGTAAATTTTTATCCGCTGAGCTAGTAAATTTAAATTTTTCATTTTTTTTGTCATTTTCAATTCACTTTTCATTTATGCTTGTACCATCAGTACAGCAGTATTTCCGCACATAAAAGCCCAACACCCTTTGTTACCTTAGACCAACATGTCTACAATCGTTCGTATAGGTTTAGATATATTTCAATAAGTTACAAATGAATTTATGTTGTTATAAATTTAAACTACAGCGCCATCCATTGATCCTTGTTGAAAGTATTGACTAAATTAGTTTCGTGCAGTGGGTCATGTGTAGTTCATATTAAATTTCATTTTCCCATCAACATGTTAATAACATAAGCAACGGGGTGACTGACTTAACATCCACATTTAAAAACAAACTGAAACACAAATAAAATATAGAAAAAGATATGAAAGATAATTCGTAATTCTTCAGTGCCTTTGAATTATAAATACGAAAAGATAGAGACTTATACGAATTAACAAAGAAAACGGATATTTATTCCATAACGTGAATAGCAAAATACTTTGTTTTTAAAACATTATCATTAACTAGTGTTACGTCCCCATATTTAGATTTAAGTTATTTTAGTTCTAAGAAGTAGTGAATGCATCTTCCTTTGTTCTATTATGTCTTCATTTTAACAGACACCTTGTCATTTTGTAATTTACGACTACTTGAGTCCCTTTGTACACCACCCGCAATTACTTTGTAACCCCACCAAGGGAAAAGTGGCCAGTATAACAAGGGACTAGTAGTTCAACCATATTGTAATCAGTAGTTATCGTCCGACCACTTAACATCACTGTCATCTACAGTCCACAAACAAAAACTAGCATATAGCACTTATAAATGTAGGCGGGGATAAATCGCGCTTGAATCGATCGAAATAAAGGTCTAAAATCGGGACGAACAATATTACATTGAATGAACCATCAAGTTATCTATGCGTTATCAATCGATTACTCGCAGATGTTTAGATGGTGTGCAGTGTGTATTCTTTAACCAAATAAATTATTCTATTCTACAGACGCTATCGAATATTACCTATAAAAATGGACCACTTGAAAGTCGGCGAAGACATTCCTATGTAAAGATATATCCCTCATCCACGTACTGGCCATCGTCCTCAAAATCTTGAAAGCTTCGGCGCAACGCGCAGTCTCATCGTATATGGTGATGGGATTCCCAGACATCATATCGTCTATGGACGTGTGCTGAAGCGGCGTCGAACGCCGTAGCGATTGCTTGTCCCTTCTACGTCGGTCACGTGGTGAGATTGCAGCAAAGTACATATCGCCAGACTGTCTATATCCAATTCGACGCACATGCTGGAATACCAGCCCGGATTATTACAAATTTCACTAGCGCCCTCTTGATTCTCGGCCAATAATCTTGCATCACATTCTTGACTACCTCCTAAATCGGGTCTATCGGTTGGGGAGCACCAAAGCAAATGATTTTGCTTTGTCAAGTGTCGTGCGTAAAAGAGATCTGCGCCGAATATCGCCGGATCTGAAGGCATGTTGCCTAATGGTAAATGAAAGTAGCGGCACTGCTCGGTCATCAACTCCAAGACCTTCTCGCTATTCAAATAGTGCCTTATCATGGCTCTAGCGCCGATTTTCTGCCATTCTAAGTTACTATACAGATCCTCCATGTCCTTAACGTGAACCTGAGCTATGGGGAACTCGTTCAAACCAGGCATATGCCCTGCCAAACTGTGAATTTCATCGAAAGATTGTATTGCCAGTAATGTTGGGCCCTTTTTCTCGTCTTTATAACCCTGCAGGGCTTTCTGGATCACCTTGTAGACTTGATCTAAGTTCGTTTCGACTCGGATCTCGAATTGTATTCCCTCAGGTGGTAATAGTTCTTCTTCAGCGCTTCTTTCAATTTTTACGATCCTCTCTGCTTGGTATAAAGTGTTCATATTCGGCATTAAATTTGTTCTTACAGAATCCACCACGACAAGCAGAGCTTTTTTAATAGGTGTCAAGAATAACCCGAACATTTGTCGTTGTCCGGAATTAGCTCTGTGTTGGTAGAGATATATGTGTCGTAGAGATCCTTTCGGTAAATATGGCTGCCTCGCAACGCTGATCATTTCTAATTCGTCTAGGGAAAAGGTTTCCGTCGAAGTTTTCCCTTTTATCACTCTGCAAACGCAGCCCAGCTGTAAGAGAGCTCGAAAAAGGGGCGGCACTTGAGTTTCGTATATTCCTTCGACATTGGAGTCGGTCAAGTCGACGTACATCTTCCTAAAAACGTAGATCAGTAATTATGATAAAATCGTTGAGTGAAGGAATTATAAAGAGACGTAACCGTAGAAGCACTTGTGAAACCGAAAAGGGAATCGAGCGCTAGGTGGCGCTATACAGCCTGTGTCAAAAAGTATGCACTGTATGGGATTTTTCTTTGTTATGGACTTTTAGAAAATTTTAATGACGCAGAAAGTTTTAGCATCTTTTACAACTAACTTGAGTTCTATCAAACGTAATTTATCTTCTACCGCATATTGGGTAGAAGATAAACTTGGTGCAGTTATGTTTTTGGTCTTTTTATCTTCGGTGCTATCTTCAATTCATAAAATATTTAGTAAAATGTGCATATAGTAGAAAATATAAACCATATTAGCTTAATTTCGCATGTGTTCTCACTTCGATAGTTCACTTCAAATATTTAGTCCGAATTCTTAAACTTATTCATTTTAATCAAAATGGTATTGTCTTACTTCAATAGATTGTACATATTTTATTATTTGAAGACATTTTTGGGTTTTTTTATCTCTAATTTCAACAAATTTTTGGAATAAATACAATTTTGTGAAAATTTTCGAAATCCTCCGAAAATGTGCCATATTTTAAAAATCATCATACATAATGATAATATAATAATAATAATATTCATTTATTTCCAACAGGCAAGGGGCACAAGTACAGGAAATATATAAACTAGTTGCATGTACACTTACTGATACAAAAAGGAAAGAAAAGTAATAAATGAAAACAAATATTAAGCAGAACAAAAATTCACACACTATATATAATACTTATGAATGCTTATAATCAACGTATCTCCATATCAAGAAAAGCTTTTCCAATTTCGGCAAATGAGTTGCAATGTATGTCACAGAAATTACAAATTAAGTTAAAATTCCTACACATTATAGATATTGGAGGTCTTAATAATACATTAGTTCTACTAGCAGATAATAGAAGTTTGTCGATGACGAGCCATTAATCTAGTATTTTGAAAATATATACGATCTAACAAGAAGTACATCAACTATATATTTAAGAATATTATATAATAATTACATACACGAAATGTTACGTCGAGTCTCAAGCGAAGTAAAATTAAATCTCAATAGCATAATATAGTTGTAACCTCTCTCAGGGTATATTCCATCTAAGACAAACATCAGGTACTTTAGAAATCTCCTTTGTATAGCTTCGATATTATGTATGTGTACATTGTAAATCGGATACCATATAATTGAGCCATATTCTAATTTAGATCTAATTAAGGAGTTGTACAATGTTACAAGACAATTAATATTAGTGAAATCCCTGCAGTTTTCTATATAAAATCCATATATCTGATGTGCACTTGCCACAATGCCATTAATGTGTTCCACAAAGGTAAGTTGGTTATCAAAGGTAATGCCTAGATCTTTTATAATATTACATCGTTGTAGTACAGTGTTGGACGCAGTGTAGTCATAATTTTGATATTTTCGTTTTCGGGTGTAGGTCCATGGCCTTACATTTATCTATGTTCAATTTCAGTGATTAGATTCACACATGAACTATGGAGTCAAATCTGCCTGCAAAGAAAGGCAGTCGTTGAATGATTCAATGTTGTAAAATAGTTCCATGTCGTCTGCATAAAGTAAGGCTTCGCATTGCAATCAATTAGTAATATCATTTTTAAACATTACAAAAAGAAGAGGACCAAGATTGGACCCCTGCGGCACACCTGATATAGGAGATATTGCCTTAGATCTAACTCCACGGAACTCAACATACTGCCTCCTATCAAGTAGGTATGATCTACAAGTATCCAACAAACCGGGTGCAATTCCCAATTTCCTCAATTTGGTAAGGAAAAATGGAGTGATCAATCGGCAAAGGCTTTTGGAATCTGTATATCACGTCCACTTGCCTTGTCTTCTAAGATTCAGCAGTATTGGTAAGCCAACATAAGTGGTAATTGTGAACGCCCTCGCTAATGAAACCATGTTGCGCCAGTAGAATATTTTGCTAATGAATAGGAGTAATTAATTGCCTAAACTTCTCCTAAACCCCCACCACAAACTGCACTAACTGGCGTACGTGTTCGATAGCAAAAAACTATCATCATCAGCAGAAACAGCTTGAACCTCAAAAGTGAGCTGACTGATGATAGCTTTGCTATTCCCGAAACGTACCATCCAGTTCTAGTGCAGTTTGTGTGAGGTTTAGGAGAAGTTCTGCACCATTATCGTACCCACAGCTTCGGGATATTTGTAAGGAATATTATTAATATAAACATGGTTTTAATATTTAGAAAAATTGGTATAAATAAGATATTGGTCTATAATTTTTCAATATTAGACGATCACTGTCTTAAAAATGGGACAAATCTTGAGGATCTTAGCTTGAGAGATAATGCTGCCGAAGGATGGAATTAAATATGTGATGTAGAGGTTTGAAAAAAACAGCAGAACAATCCCGAAGTAAAAAGCTAGGTATACCATCAGATCCACATAATAAAATATCCTTGGATTTCTGATGGCAGGATTAATATCTAATTCCTCTATATATGGAAAATATTAATATTTGTCGAATTCGGAATATCCATGTCGCTAGGGGTTTGTAAAGAATTTGATAGGCATGTGCTATTGAAAAAAATTGCAAAAGCATTAACAATTTGTGAAGAGGTGTCTAATTCGGAGAGGCCATATTTCATAGCACCTGGTATTCTACTATTCTTACACTTAGAATTTATGTAAGACCATAATTTTTCGGTTCCAAAAGTAGCTTCTGCTGGACATCAGTAATATAAGATTTGTAAGCACTAACAATTAAGGTTTTACAGGTTTATCGTAAGTGTTTAAATTTGTCAGAGTAGTATTCAGTTCCGTACTTTAATGATGTAATTTTACCATGGTACAATAAAAAATCTCACGTTTAAATCCTAAACAAAAAAAAAATAATAAATATTTTAGAGGGTATCTACAAATCAACTTAGAAATAACAAAAATTATAGTTTCGTATAATCGAGATTCCAGAGTGGTTAATACCTAAAGTTGTGGGTTTTATTTTCAATTTATTTTTCTCTTTTTTCAAGATTTTCAATTCAGCTTAATTTTCTTTGCTTTTGTTTCAGAATTTGAACTTCCTTGTTAAATAATTGAATGTTATCAAACAAACACTTTTATATATGCGTCACAATGACACATTCTGATACATTGCCTGACTACTAACCTCGAAAAAAAAAAACGAACTACAGAAATACAGAACTTCTTAGGCGGCTAGTGGATACATTTGTACAGATTATTCAAATATGCAGAGATTAAAACTTTGTTATGCTTCATAAGCAGTAATACAGCTGAACGATTATTGAAGATTACTTTTGAAATTCTCCCATAGAGGCCTGCAGTTTCTGTAGGAAATATTCTTGTCAAGAAGAGAGAATAGAAAAGGATGCACACATGGTACGATTTCTCCCATTTAGTTGCGTCTCTTTACAATTTCTTCACTCAACAATAATATTTTAATACTAAATGCGAACTTACTTTCCAAACTCTTGGAAAATATCTTCCGGCACCGTGTACATATATAAATTATAGCACGGTCTTGATCTCGGCAAAGTTCTGTTGCACTTCTTAAAGAGGGCGCCTTCGTCTGCACATTTCGGCGTCCTCAGATTGGCGTAAAATACGCGAGGATTTATAAATTTGATTAAGTGCAGTTCGGATTGAACCTACGAACCATGAAATTCATTATTTTAATTCTGAGAAATATTTTTCTCACTCACCAAAGCCCAAAGTCTATATTCCCCTGGCGTGGAAGTCATCGATATCTGTATTATTTGCCATGCGGATGTTATGAGCGTCCTCTGCGCTTTCTGTATGAATCCGTTAAGGGAATTTGATGTGCGAACGAGATTTACGTTGGTCTTGCTGCGTTTACTTTTTTGTCCGCCGTGTTTGCGCTGTTGAATCTGGTATCTCCATTTCTTCTTTTGATACACCACCCAAGCAGTAAGTTCGTCCTAAAAATGTTCATTCTCATGCAAGTTTTTTTTTCTAAATATGACGTTGAAATTGTCTTTTTGTTTTGGTTCTTGTAATTTTAATTCTAGGGATAAAAAACGGTAGCATTGAATCATGTATTTAGCCGACGTTTTTAACCATGTTTGAAGTTTTCTCATGCTAGTTAAAACTAAAACCAACAAAAAATACAGGGTGTTTTGAAACATCGTTTAAAGATTTTAAGGGCATGTAGTACGATCGAAAACAGGTTAAAAGTCATAATAAACATATGTTCACAAATCAACCGTTTACGAGATAACAGCGAGTGTTCCTAGTAGTACATGGATATAACATATCCCAGTAAACAGTTGCTTATCAGCTATTGTTTTATGACAGTTTAATTTGACGTTTTGTGCAATTTGTAGCAATTACAATGGTTGCGTATTCTAATGAGTGATATGGTGTTCATGTACGGCCGTGCTAATGGAAATTCTTTACAAGCACGTCGCTTCCATGCTGAAACGTTTCCTGATCGCCAACTGCCTTCGCATGTGATGTTTCAGACGGTGTTTAACAGACTAAGAGAAGATTCGTTCTTAGAAGCGGTCTTCTGATACTGACGGCAGAGAATAGCATGTACTCCACAGATAGAAGATCGAATTTTGAATATTATTCAATGAAAATCCCGAAACAGTGTTAGAAGAATTTCGACTCAAGTGGGTGTAAGCAGCAATCTTGTTTGGAGAAAACTCTTGCATGAGCAATCCTATACCCCTACCATATCCAACGGGTACAAGTATCAACCGGGTCCAAGCCCTTCGGTAGGATTATCGCAGGGCCAGATTTCGCTGAATAAATCCTTTCCACTGATGAAGCTGGTTTTACTAAAATTGGAATATTTAATTTCCACAACAATCATGTTTGGTGTGACGAGAATCCTCATGCTACTGTTTGAAGCCAGGCACCAGCAACGTTTCTCTTTAAACATCTGGTTAGGCATGATAGGGAAACGGTTGTTAGGACCGATTGTTTTGCCATAAACGCTTAACAAGTACTGCATACATCGAGTTCTTGGAAAATACTTACCTGAACTTTGGAAGATTTACCTATAAATCTAAGACTGAAACCTCTGGTTTATGGCAAGATGGAGCTCCACCGCCACTTTACGCGTGCTGTTAAGGAACATCTTAACACATGGAATGTCCTGGGAGATGGATAGGGCGAGCAGGTCCATTGCTTGGCCTCCAAGGGTCTCCCGATCTAAAACCGCTAGGACTTAGTATCTGGGGTTATTGAAAAAGTTTAGTGTACGCAACACGGTAAACGATCTTGCAGAGTTGCCAACGAATAGAACACTGTTGCAGATAATACGAAAAACCATTGTTTTTAAAGAGTGCGCGCTTCCTTTGAAAGCAGATGTAGATCTGTGTCGAAATGGAAGACGTCATTTTGACATCTTCTTTAGTCATAATCTATTTTATGTTAAAATGCAATAACATCTTAATAAAAACCGCTAAAGCAAACTTATTCTGCAATTGCGATAAAATCGCTGTTATCTCGTAAACAGTTAATGTGTGGACATATGTTTATTATGACTTTTAACCTTATTTTCGATCGTACTACCTGCCCTCAAAATATTTAAACGATGTTTCAAAACACCTTGTATATAAAAAACCTTATCACTCCGTACTAAGTACACGTTAATGAATGAATTCGGAACAATCACTGAAAAAATATGAGGATTCTCATTTTTAATACTAAACCGAGTGAATTAAGGAAAAAAATCTATGCCTTAAGCATGCAATCTCAACTGTCGATAAAAGGAATATATTTACAAGTGCTCTTATGCCCCTACTTGAGCTGTTAGGATACCCAAGAACTAGCTAATGATCACTGGTGAAGAAAAAT
>RXPK01003571.1:0-48931 GCA_004143645.1 Protaetia brevitarsis | reverse complement strand
TGGTCCAAATTTAGAAAAGGCGATCGAATTCTTAGATCAAAAACCATTTATCACAGAACATTGACTCTTTGCATATATAATAAGTCACGTCTAGTTTTATTTGAATATAGGTCGGGTCAATATATACAGGGTGTCTCATCGAAATGGTTCATAAGAAGTTTTCATTTCTAATGGAATTTTTGTGTTTGAAATTCAGTAGTCGACTATGATCTGTTTAAGAAAATTATCTTCAAATGTCATAACCACATTGGTTATACAGGGTGTTTACATCAGCTTTATCTTTATTGTTAGAATAGAATCATATATGATTTTTATCGATCTAGCTGACAAGGGAACCCCCAGAACTGTAAATCGCAGATTTTGATGAAACTTTGTTAGTTTGTAGACTCCATGCAGTGTTACTCAAGGACGCTTTCCGTTGCTGCGGAACTTCAACTTTAGGGGGTGCAATTCACCCTTGCAATTTGGCCCAAATTTGTTTTTTTCTGAATAACTTTTAAACGGTAAGAGATAGAAAAAAGGTTTCAATGGCGGTCTTGTACCGTTTAGTCATCCCTTTCGATTGATATAGATATTTATATACAGGGTGTTCCAATAAACGTGGAATGACGTATGTTGTGCTTTATTTTATCGAATTTCAGAAACCGATTTATAATGGCCTTTTTTGTGATCAAATATTCTATAGAAAGGTAATTTAAAAAGTTATACAGCATGTCCACAAAAATATAAATTTTAGCATATTTCCTTATTTTAAGGAGCTACTGTTATGTCGCTGCATTGTATGTCGAAAATCAGTGTAAACTTATACCAGGCACTAAATGGCTATATGTGATATGAGGCTGTATGCAAATTTTTGTAAACACATTTACGAAAAATAAAAATTACAATTTTAACAAAAATATTATTTAATTGAAATACATATTTCCATTTCTTTAGCAACTCAACTGCAGTAGTATTTCTATCTATTGGTTGATACTCAAACAATTTTGTCAATTTTTTGCCTATTAACACAGCAAAACTGAAAAGTACATCTTGCAGTATGACAATTGTTACTGCAAGAGACTGTATCTAGTAGTAATAGATAAAATTTACAAACGTTTTTATTCCAAATCACTTAGCAAACATTACTTTTATTGACACTTTATTATATTTTGTGTTTGTTGTTTTCTGCATAAAACACCAAAAAAAAAAACACCAAATAATAACAAATAAATCACTTTTAATCACACAGAAATACACTTGTCACTAGCACCTGTCAGTTGCTCGATATAATTTGATAAACTGACAATTTTGACGTTTGCCGCAAATGGCTGAGAAAATAAAACAAATGCAATGTACTTTGTATTCCATGAATAGCCTGATGTGAATTTTATTTTGTCTTGACGTTTATTTGCTAACCAACGAAATAAATTTAGAAATAAACAATAAAAAAATTAATTGTGCCCTTTCGGTCTGTGATTGCCATGGCGTATATTTTAATGAGGTGCACAAAATATGATATTTTAATAACTTATGCATTCTGTAAACACATTAATCCTGAATTGGTAGTTAAAAACTTAGCAGCATGTAAACGCACTGCATATTAGTTATTTTAACAAATGTTGACAATTTATGAAAGTGACTGTTGTTCAAGTTTAAACGTCCATATTTTTTAATTTCGGATAAAGTAATGGACTGAATATTTGTATGACGTAGTATATGATTCAAATAATACTATACGTAAATTTCAACTTAATAGGAAAAAGTCAAAAAATTGATTTTCGATCGCTTTTTCTCAATTTTGGACCACTGTGGGCCGCCCATGGGGATACCTGATAAAATGGTTTTAGAATAACGTACTGAAACCAAAAATCGAAAAAAAAAAAAAAAACATAGTTCCACATAAAATTAGGTTAGGATGAGAGGAGCGACAATGTAGTTCAGCCTTTGACTATAACGTGACTAAGTAAACTTTTAAAAGGACACACTGTACATGAAGTCTTCTTTTTATATTACCCCGAATTCGACCAATGCGCGTGCTCCCCGTAACTCATATTGATAACGTGGACCGGATTTGACTCTTGCAATTCCATCACTTTAATCATCGCCCTAACTAACGCTGTGCCGGTCTCCATCGATCCTAATCTGCCATCGCCGATCGTTAGGGATATTATTTGAGCACCTGGCGCGATGCCATTCAGTTGGGGTTCGTTTGGGAAATATGCCGAAGCGATCGAGGCGACATGCGTCCCGTGACTCGCTAAATAAAACGTAAAAGTGTGTGTAACATACAAGACAATTCATATTCTGTTAAGAACTTGAAATTATATTGCAAGACACATTAATTGAAAATTTTTCTAAATTAAGATTTTTGTAAAATAATAAATATTTAGTCTGGGAGTACAAGTCGCCATTTGTTTTTACATATATGCACCACTTTACTTATTAAACACAGCATACATGATGACGCGTTCGCGCTCTTTCTCTTGATTGGCTGAAAAGTTACGAGGCAACCTAGTATTTAGAATAATAACTGAATCAATATCTATCACACCACGAAAACATAATTCAATTTTAATGTTAATGTTGTCTAAAAGACATTCCCGTACAATAATTACCGACATGTAGCGACCTGTAATAGGTAATCGCCCCCTTTTAAGGGGGCGTACAAACATAAAAAATTTCGTTTCTGTCAAAGAGGTGCGAGATTAACAAGCTTTTAAAATGTAGATGGCGCGGCCTGTTTCAAAATTGTTTGGGTGAAAAATAATATATACATTCGTATATTTGTGTAAACACATGGGATGTATCACGTGGTCAAGTCGAGTGAATCACGAGGTCGGGTGCTATTTTTGTGTATATGAGAGAGAAATTCCCTTTTTAGAGGGTAGCTAGAGGAAAAAAGTTTTGTTTTAGAGAGAATTATTACATGAATGAATATTACTATTATTATTATTAAAAACACAAAGAAGAGGGCGACCAAGGAAAAAATGGCTGCAGGAAGTAATAAAAGATGTGGAGGGTGTGGGAGTGACAGACTGGAGAGAAAGAGCAAATGATAGGAAAAAGTGGAAAGAAGTCACCAAAAAAATAAAAACCAAAGGCCTCCAAGGCCTGTAGAGTTGTTTTATATATATATATTATTAAATCAATAGAAATTAAAAAAAAAACCTTTATTTTTATTGTTTCTTTTTTGTATCGGTACACTTATTTCAATTATTTAAAAAAAGTTGATAAATTTGTATTTGCCGCCTAAAAAGCAGGAAATTTTCGTGTCGGCGCGGCGCCGGAAATTGCCGATGAATGCAAGGCATATGAAGATAAACAGTGATAAACAGATAAACATAACATAAACGAGCGTGATATGGAATCAGAGTAAAATTATTTTTTTTTTTGTAAGGACAATTGAGAGTGCTCGAGACTTATCTGTGCTTGCCTATTTACTAGATTATTTATTTGTTTTATAGAAAAGCAACTGTTGTAGGATATATTGGATCAGGAATCAACAGGTTGATGAGAATATGTGGCAAATGTCCATGTTGGTGATATTATCTCTGTTACCGAATGAAATAATTCTAGGAAAAACTTGAAATGAGCCTAGCCGTTCTGAGGATTGTGCTGTTGTGTAAGCTAATCTAAAAGGCACTTATTGCAAGTACAACGCATACATCTTGGCAAAAATAATACATGGAAGTGTTAATTATTTCAACAAAATAAGTTAGTTGCGACAATTATTGTTATAGCTATTATTGCTAGAAAAGGTCAATCTTTTCATGATATCGACGTGTTTTGTGCAGTGACATAACCTAAAAATCGCATCTTTTAAGAAATAAGAAAATGTTAGTCTGCAAAGAAAAATATATATTCCATGTAAAAATCTGCAGTCATTCAAGTCCATATGGCCAATACTACGTTCCTCAAAAAGGCTGAGCTCATGTCATATTTTCCCCAATTTTATCTAGGATATTTCCTCTGGAAAGATACAATAATTTTATATCGCGAGGAATATTGTCGAAATACAATTGCCCAATGACTTTTTTAAATTCCAATTTAATACTTTGAGAGACATGGTTTGTCGTAAGGGTGTAAATAAAATATTAGACAATTAATTGCTAGAGGAGAATGAACACATAGACGGAGGAGATAACTGATAAAAAGGTAGTGGTGGACATAATTGAAAATGACAAGGCATCATTTGATTATTGAATGATCATTAAATAACTGGATTATTGTTTGCCCGTAATTAAGTACCTATTCTTGAATTTAGCAATTTCTGCATATTATTCTTCTAACATGTGTAACTACCACTATTATTACTTTCTTTACTATAAAATATTTGTATATACACAGTTTTATTCTTATTTGTACAGTACATTGTAGCTATGAGGAAAAATAAATACTTTCATAAACGAATTACCTTTCAATTGTGAATGATTTTATAAAGAAATAATTTGAGTAACGCAGGAATACATAACTGGAATGTAACCAATTTATTTTCAGTTTTTTTCCATTTTATTTACAGAAATGAAAATGCAGTTAACGTAGCTATCAGCAATGGATTCAATCCACATTAACAAATTATTTTTTTTTAAATTCGTGGCGCCATCTTCGAATAAAGTGCTACACTTCTATGATGGGCATGAAATCATAAATTTTATAGGATGGCCCACTTTTTACAAAATGTGTTTTCCTAAGTTTCCCCAAATGAGTGAATATTTTTCAATTTTTCTACACATACATAATATACAAAACGTAAGGATCATAATGACATTCTTCAACCGATTTTTTCTTCTTCGCGTTATTCAATTACGATCCTTTTGCTATTTCTTTATTATGATTAGTGTGAAATACAGATTCATTTCCTAACTTAAAACATAATTAAATATTCTCATTTTTCAAGAAATTGAGGAAATGAAGAATGCGTTGTCCCCACCACTTCTTGCCCACCCTTAAGGGGATGCCACAAGCACTGATGGACTTATCATTGACGTATATTTGTAATAAAACTTTCGGATAGTTAGTCTAGACAGCAATAAGCATACTAAAATACAATTTCAAGGAAACGAATTGATTCAGAGGGATGATGATGCTCGTAAAAGGCATCGGTGCTACCCCGGCACTGCTCTAAAGATAAATTTTAAAATAAGTTTGAAAATAAAACTGGTGGGTTAATGGAGTTTATTTTTTATTCAGGGACAATATTATGAGTACAGGGATAAACTTCCTATATATTTAGCATGATTAAAACAGAACAAAAATTTAAGAAAAAAAGGTTTATATAGATTTTTTTCATTTGCTTAGTTTTGTAACAGAATGTTGGTAAAGTTTTCTATAAACTTAAATTTCTGTTCCGTGTTTTAATCATGTTAAATATATAGAAAGCTTATACCGGTACCCACAATATTGTACCAGACTGTAGGTCCTTAGCATAAATAACAAAAAACAATTTTAATATACTTACAACATAATCCTACTAATTCCAATACATTTCCTCCATCGTGTACATTGATGCTATAATTTAATTGATCTATCTCGGTCAAGGGGGTGTAATCGTGCGTTATGCTATATTCCCCCAGCAACTGGCACTCCTTCAGATTCCCTTTTTCCGTGGTATCGACGCAAGCCACCCATTTCGTGCCATCGTGAAACAATACACAATCAACATACCGGACCGAGATCTGTGTACTTTTTCTCGAAGTTATTCAGCATCTCCACAGTATTCTCCCTATCCTCTTTCAATAATTTTTGCGCTTCCGTTAAGTTGCCGGCATTATTCAACATAGATTCTAATTTCGCTAGACGATGATTGGCTTCGGCTAATGCTACCTTGTGCAGATTGTCCCAGTTCTTTTCTTTATTCTCTTCCTGGTATCTGTCACGTAAACCTTCTGGATATAAATCGAATACGCGTTTTGCACCGATACGATAATTATTTGTGGGATTCACCCAGTTTTCCGGTATCTAAAATCAAAATGACAAGGTCGATTATCAGTCAATTAATTACACATGCATTCAAAAAAAGTGAGTGAAACTAATTGCTTTAGAATGACTAGTGTTATATTTACCTTTAATTTCCTCCCTGATAATCCTACAATATGCCCCTCTTTAGGTGTGACAACAGTTGAAGTGTCAACATCACCACAACCACTACAATCAAATCTTTCTATGACCTTAATTTTGCCATCAGTGGTTTTCTACAATAAATAAAATGAATACGAGGTGATGATTTAACAAAAATTAAAAGTTACACACCTGAAGTCCGGGAGCTCCAGGATCAACTCCAGAATCGAATATCGCTATAACTATACCTCGGCCGTCGTGTTCTGGATACTTAGCTAAGAAATTATTAACACCAGTTTCCTTCTTTGGCAGGAGTGCCCAGATTGCATAGTCAGTTTCCACTATATTGGTCATTTTACTTGATTTTAACTTTGAAAGATCTTAATATAACCTCAAAACGTTCACTAATATTGAATTTGTTTCCATTTAAATGTCCAACGAGCTCCTAATCTGTTTCCCCCTTGTTTTCTTTTTGCAGTGTCCTTGCGAAAAGCAGGTTAAAATGCAAGTCATATGGTGATCAACAGATTTAGAATATAAATACATTTTCACGAAAATATCCTTCGCAAAAGGCGTTTTAAATGGCACATGACAGAAACAATCGCACTCTATATATAAAATCCGACTTACCCTCCTTCACACGCTCTTTCACTAAAATAAATCGGTATTTTAGCGATATATTTTTGTATTTAATTCAGAGCACTCCTATTCCACACATTCAAGGCGCTCTACTAATCCTAAATGCTAAGTCGAACGATTTTATTATGGTATCTCTATGTAGATAAAAACGCGGATAAAATAGATAAAGAATATCATGCGGGATAATATATAGATGCATATGTAAAATAAATTTATTTTGATTAAATCAACTTCATTTGTATTATGTCGCGGTGGGTGAAATATGGTTTGTTTGATTGCTAGCTCCTTTATTCCTAGATAAGATAAATGGGCATTATTTATTCAAGCCAATTGAACTATTCTCGACGACATATGGTCGATTATATCAACACAAAAGCGCAGTCTGGGTAAATAAGATAGTAATTTGCATTATAATAATACTAATAATAAAATCGATGCAGTTTTCTCTTTTTAAAATCAATGATATTCGATTTCTATTATATAGGAAATTTTCTGATGGAATTTATATTATTTGTTTACACCCGAAAGAAAAAAAGGTGAGGAAGTTAAGGAAACATAATAGCTAATATGAATTTTGGGGAAATGCAATTTTTAAACTGACCAATTAAAAAATAACACGCCATCGAGGCCAATTATGTTAGTAACGCCGTCAGCATAGGCAGCCAAAATTACACCTGTCTAAATAGAACACATTGAATAGAATTTATTTAAAAGAAATTATTTATTTATCTTTCAATAAGATACAAAAGTTAAATAATCAGTAAAACAGTAAAAAAAAAACACGAAGCGATCATTTTTTTTAGGGTAAATGCCTTTGAATTGACAATTTTTACGTTTTGAGCCGCATATATCCGGGATTACTACGAATAGTCCATTGCAGTTGGCCCGTATTATACGGAATGATCGCTTATGGGGTTAAATTTCGCTTTAGACTTACAATGGATATATATAAAAAAATAAACTCGACCTCGCGACATATTTAATCTTTAAACCGCGATTGTAATAATGCCTCTTATATGTATGATCGTTCATATTGATTTATAAAAAAAATAAGTTTCACTTCTCATTCGACCGAGTGATGGCTCTGCAGCAAGGCGCGCTACTTTACATCATTATTTAAACTCTAAACTAAATAATTTACCATTAATAATATAAAAGTAACAAGGGTTATAAAGGGACTATATCTATTGAAGCGACTTACATAAATTTAGGCATTTTCATATTACAATTAATTAAAAGAATGTTGATGCAATTAAAATGACGAATATTCTGTATAATATAGCTAATGTGGTGTTGAAATTTTAAATTTAAATTAAAATACAAGTTCAATTCTCAATGATGCATACTTTAATTAGTTCAATTAAATTAGTTAATTTTAAACGAATCCTTTAATTTGAATTTCCCACAGAATCAACACACAACACCACATGTGCTATTTCAGTGACATATTAAAAACCCTAGTAAGGTTAGATTGTAGTGGTATATGAGATTCAATAATTGCATACTGTTTGTTGACTATAAGTTAAAAGTACGTTTTTAGTGTGGTTTATAAGTGTCCGGTGCCCTTTGTTATTGTATTCGTACCGAAAATTAGTTACGTAAATATTTATAAGTGCGCTTGTGAATTTTCTGTGTAGACGGCATGTGTTCCTATGGCATGATAACCATGCGTTTTTAATCTAATATGGTTAGTGACCATATTGAACTTTTCATATTGAAAAGTATTTAAGGGGGTGTGATTTTTTTTTCTTAACGTAGTTCTGTTTATATTCGAAATGGCTTCGCACGTTACGGTAACACCAAACACGGGAGCTGACAAGACCCTCCTAGAAGCAGCTGGGCCCTCATACGCACATGCAGTACGATTCAAACCAGCTGACAATAAGGAAAACATAAATGATGAAGAAATACAAAGATCTCATTCGCCGACTAAGATTAAACAGCTGGAGATGGTTGGGCAGCCCTTGGTAAATGAGGATAACGATGGTACTTTCACTCCGGTGATTAACCACAGTAGAAGGGATCGGAAGAGTGAAAGGAATAAACGTGACAAGGGTCGTGAATCTAAGCTGATACTAAATGGGCTGCCCAAAGATGATAATAAAGATAAACAAAAAGAGCATTCCAACCGTGATAAAAGCAATGCCGAAAAAACCGAAATGCCTAACACTGAAAAGACTGATGTAGAAAAAAAGGTATTCGTAGAAGCTCCCTTACCGAAAGTTAATCCATGGCGGTTAAATAAGAACGCAGCACAAGTACTGGCGACTAAGGAGACAAACTCTAATAATGGAAACCGTGTTCTGCAGCCACAGAGACAGGATGCTGCCATTAATGGGCAATCTTCATCTGTTGTTAGGGCGAAAGATAAACGTAAATGCAATCATAGGGTAAGTAATTTATTTATAAAAAAATTATGCGCTCCAGATTTTGTTCGGTTATTTTGCACATGTAATTTTTAAAGAAAATTGTTCTCGAAGGTTTATCTCGTGTTGACGGCATGCGAATATTATTTGATAATATAAATTGATTATTACAAAATTTTAAAACGTGATTAGCATAAATTATAATATCCAGTCTGAGGATTCTACTGTCCTATATTGTATCTTTAGATAAACAAGTCTGGTAGCTTTCATTTTCATTTTTGCTAATGCATGTGTCATGACTATTGTTTTTACTTTCATCTAATGTCAATAATTTTATATTTATCCATGTTATCTGGGTTACTCAGAACGATTTTTTTTACATATATACATATGTTATATAATAATATGAATTAATAAAATTTCAACGGTTGAATAACATTACAATTGCTCCTATCAATATTTTTATTTACAATTAAAAAAAGAGCTCTATTTTTATGTTGCCTGGTTCTTGTTGGGTATTTTTAGAAAATCTGTACTTTGCGCCAACTTTTCACGAGTGCGTTGCCTTATCTGCTCGTATCGCACATTCTTGCATTTAAACCTCGTTATTGTTGCTTATGTTTGGTGCAATCAACTCGAAGAGTAACTGGAATCAATACTGGAATTAAGAGGGGATACAGTTTCTGTTATAGGGCTGGTATTTATTGGGATTTAAATCAGTCCACTTTGGCATATAATAATGTGCTTATAATGTTAACATTTGTCGTTTTTTTTCTCATATCTTAAAACAAGGTTAATAGTTATAAAGTTATAATGGGTTATACAAGGTCGCCTTATTTTTTTTTTTCGCTGAATTATACCTGAATGAAATGCCAATCTACTTTTCCTTGTTGCATATTTTCATTTTTGTTTAGTTAGCCGTTTTTGTATTGGAGTTATGGTTCGACCTTTCGTTTAAAAATTAATTAAGAAAATGCAAGTTCAAGTGCCGTTTAAAGGTATTATATTTAACAAAACGTTTTATCGGATTTACACTGCATTAGAGTTGTGGCTTGTGCAAAAAGATAGGCTAGAAATAGCAAAAAAAGTCGGTTGTTTTTACTTGTGTACTGCGAACTAGCAAAATAATCTAGAAACCGAAAAAGATGGATTTAAATACTCACAATTTGAAACTTATACTTCAAGCAGAGGTGTCTGATTAAGTTACTGCGAATAATTGAATTTTATGTTAATTATTAATAGTTTTGTAACAAATAAATGCATTTTCCTCCTGCTTTATTCACCTTTGATGAAAATCGACGAGTTTTATTAAATGAACAAAAATTTAAATCAGTTTTATTTATAATACGACAATATTTTAGATTCATTTAGGTACATATTTTTATCTTATATAATCGGACTGAATTATTTATGAATAGGTACATAGGACATTATCGCGTTTATTATAATAATTGACGAAATTTTGAGCATCTGATTAGAATGTGCCTTAAGATAATTTTAAAATTTAAATACTTTCAATATAGAAATTGTTATGTAGTAAAGCTGAGGGCAATTTCATTTTTGTGCCCGCCGATACGTCGCGCGTCATACAGCTTTCAGTTTTATTGATAAGTCAAAAAACGCCACGTGAGTTGACATCGACACGAACATTTTCAAACAACCACTTATTAGTTGTCTATTTATCATCGATATTGGTGTAGCTGGTTTAATATCTCCGTCAATGGGATATTCTGTTTCCGTGTAATATTTAATATGACCAGTGAATGTGTCAGTGAGGTAAAATTTTGCTAATTTGATAAGCTAACATTGTAGTAGGATATTGTTACGTTACATACGTAAAACAAACTTTGAAATCGACCTTGACTTATAGCGATTTATATTATTCAATTCTACCTATTTTGCAATGCTGTATTTTGGGCATAATGATCGTTTGAAAATCACCTTACTGAAACATATGTGTGCATTTTATTCATTTGAAACGCGCAATTATGATCCGAAGTTAGAATATAAAGAGTAGAAATTAATTGTTACCGTTATCATCGAAGTGCCACTTGTGCGGCGATTAAAGCTTCAGAAATGTTTTTGTTATACGATACACTTTATCATATATATGTTATGTTTTAAACTAACACTGTTTCGTTAGTTAAACCCAGGGTGTTGTGATTTTATTTTGTACAATACCAAATACCAGAAGGTAATATGTACGTTCTTTTTGATAAATCAATCTGTTTGTTTATTCCCTTTCAAGATGACAACATGTAAATATTTTCTAGTATACGGAGATTATATTCTTACTTAATTTTTTTTTTTAATTCTTATTGTAGGCTAGCGATTTCACATATGTCGGAGATTGGCCGATCCTTGGGGACCATTCAGCGGAGGTGCGTATAAACAATTAACAAAGGCTGTAGTCGGGTAAGTGTGGAATTTTCGTCTGAAAAATGGTACCATTTGACCTCATAGATGTGGCCCATAGTCAAATTTTTAGCTCTGAATACTGAACAGTCTTTGCGTGGAAAAATAAAAGCTTTTATTTCACAATGGGCTTCTCCAATGGAACTAGCTATCAGAAAATAAAAATAATTTGGGTTCCCGCTTAATTTTTCTCGTACATATTTTTTTTTTACGATGCTTTTGTTATCATTCCTAAATGATTCACTCACTGTGTGAGCAGATCTTGGAATTTTTTATCTCACAATATCCATAGGCGCATAGTCATTAAAACATTTGCATATCTTGACGTGATTCAACTTATCACAACAACATATTCTTTCGATACTGGACAAACTGCAGGTTAATTAAACTGGAGTGATGAATACGTCATTTCAACTAAGTATGAATCAAAATATGAATAAATAATAAACATAATCTTCAACTGCTTTTCTATTATTTCTGGGACATCGCCCAAGACATCAGAAGTGATGGTTTTCACACGAGAGTTCCAGAGGAAGGCTTCAATGTCTCTGGCCAACGTATTCTCAATGTCCATCTGACTTGTCATTCCATTCACCTTCTCGTACGAATAACCACGATCAGATCAGAGTCGTTTTCCAAATTGATTGTGGAGAAAAGAGATTATTTTGGAATAAATATCGATCTTCGGAAACATTTTAACGAGAAGTTGAAATGTTCGCTTTAGCTAACGGATTTTTATTACAAACCGAGGTACATTTGATTTCAGGAGTTTTTAATTGTTTTGGTTTCCCCTTTAAAAGCTAGCGATAGCACTTGAAAGCCCGCTCGTATTTTCAAAATCACTTTTTACGACAGGAAAACATCGATCAATAACGAAAATAACAATTTGCGCACTGGATTAGGTACTAATTCTTTCGCCATTCACATTCGCAAGATATGGTAAGATAAGCGTATTAACTATGCAACTATTAGTCCTGCCTACGGTAAATGGTTTACATAAGGGTCACTTTTTTTTTCTGCTTAGAAAATGTACCACCACAAATTAACAGGAGTTTGTTACTGACATTTTGCAGTTGTTTTGTAACAGCTATAGTGTGTAATACTGTAATACATAATACTGGAATTTTTAATTAGTACCAAGAATACAAAAATACTTAACTATATACAATGGAATATTTTTTTTTTTTGCGAAATAATCTTGTATACAAAATTCGAGATCATACAGCAAGCAACATCGTATTTTGTGTATTTATTGTGAGGCAAAATCATGCATACTATGTCAAATTAATTAGTTTCAAAAAAACATCAAAATGGGAATTATTTTTGCTGCACTCCTTGTTTTGTGTTCGAAACAAAATAATTGATTGACTCACAATTAGTATAACTTCGTCTTTCTTTTTATGTACACCACCGGCCATTGAAGTTAGGACAATTAGTAAATTACTGCTAGTTTAAAGGCATGCGGAGGTGATTTGGAAAAAAAAAAAAAAGATTTACTAAATTCAAATACAAAAAAATATCTGACATGTTGCCATTGTAGATGTGATATAAACATTGAGAGATGAAAATTTGGCTGTGGGTAACTTCTAGGGTGTCAAATATGTGCACCAATTCCCGGAGGCCGGTAATCCACACTTACCCCGGGCTACGAGCTCTTGTCGAATATACAGTGAAACCTGTATAAAACGGCCGCTTATTCGCTTACAGAGAAAAGGTAACGTCAGCCCGCAACAGAGCAACTCAAAACAATCATCGCACGATGGCGACCACGAGGATTCCGAATCGGAGAAGAAGAAGAAGAATTCCAAACACAAATGGGTGCCTTTGGATATCGACTTGAACAAGGGAAACAAAAGGGATTCGTCCCCCAAGCAACGATCTGACGCCCAATCTTCTGCCAGCGATGGAGATAAAGACAGCCGCTCAGAAACCAATAGCACCAATCACAGCGGCGGCGGTAAACATCCTAGACCTTCGAGTGCCACGCAAAGGGGTCGGGGCAGGAATAGAGGCGTCAGAAGGGGAGGCTATAGCAGGCCCTCTAGTCGTGTGCCGCAAGAATCGGAATTTTCTGATTTTACCTCGGATTTCCCTCAGGTATTTCTTATTAAAGCGCGCAGCATCAGGCAAGGAAAAACAAAAACATGATTTCGATCAAATCTTCTAGGTGCCAAAATTCGGTGTGAATTTAGACGTTATAAACTTCATACCGTTCATGGGTACTTTCTATTTTAACAGCAACAGTTACATAAACCTTGATAGTCCAACGTTGAAAGGGCACATCAAGAATCAAATGTACGTCGAAATGCTTAATAGATTTTCAAACTATCATCTAACTCTTTAATTTCCAGTGAATATTACTTTAGCGAGGAAAATCTTTTGCGCGACTTCTTTCTGCGTCGTAAAATGGACGCTGACGGTTACTTGCCCGTGACTCTAATCGCTTCTTTCCACCGTATCCAATCGCTTACCAATAATATTTCGTTAATATTGGAAGCGATCACGAATTCCGATAAACTCGAGTTAGCTTCCGGTTTTAAGGCGAGTATCTAAGGAGTGACACGTGTCCTTAAAATCAATCATTTTATTCTTAATCAGGTCAGAACACGGCACGACCCGAAGAAGTGGCCGATATTAGAGAAGAACGGTGATGATGATAAGCCAATGACGCTGGATCAGTTAGTTCCTCCACCTCCATTGCCAAAAAATTTAGGGATCCGCACACTGACAACTTGAATCCCGATGTGGCTGAATTTGTACCGCTTGATTTGGATAATAAGAATACCAGTAAGTTTTCTTTTTTTTTTTTATTGAGAATCTGATAATGAAAACCAGATTAAAAACAAAACGAATAAGTAATAACAATAATTAATGTAATGTAAGTAATAGAAGCGTGGTGTTACACTGCGACCTAAAAAATCTATTGTGTCCCCTATTCTTGCTGCTTTACAGCTGGCCTTCCAATCCTATTCCTTTTAAAAAGTGTAGGATGTCAGAGGGCCCCAGTCTAGGTAAGTCTCCCTCTTCGATTTCACATGCACCCAGGTACAATGCCCTCGGGTTGCACAGTGCTACGCAGTTTGAGAGGAGGTGGATGGATGTTTCATCCTGTTCCCCACAAAATCTGCATTCAGGATCTTTTTCCAATCCAAGCTTACTCAGGTGTCTTTTCAGTTTACAATGGCCTGAAAGTATTCCTGTTAATATGCGAACATTGTTCTTACTCAGGTTGATGCATTCTGTAATAAACCTCTTCTGGTTATAAGTTCCCAGAAGAATTTTACTTTGCCTCATTCCCTGGAGATTTTCCCAGTAACTGGATTTTCTCTGCTCCATTTCCATTTTTAGTTTCTTCAGTATTGTACTGCTACTTAACCCGCAAAAGGGTTCAGGCCCTACGAAAGGCATTCCAGCCCTTTTTTTTGCAAGGTTATCCGTTATTTCGTTTCCTTCCACTCCTGTGTGACCCGGAACTCACAGGAGGGTTACTTTATTTCTTTTGCCTAGCTCATTTAGTTTCCCTAGGCATTCCCAGACCATCTTGGAGCTGATTTCATATGAGTTCAGCGACTTGATGGCTGCTTGACTATGAGACACGATGATAATCTCCTGCTTCCGATAGTTCCTATCCATAATGAACTGAACACATCTTCCAATAGCGTGTATTTCCGCCTGAAATATACTTGGGTATTTTCCCAAGCTTTCGAAATATGTAGTTCTAGCCCCATATATTCCTATTCCAGTTCCTTCTGCCGTTTTGGAGCCATCAGTGTACCATTTGATGGCATTTCTATTCAAGTTCAAGATGGTGTTATGATCCCACTCGCTCCTGTTACTTAGCTTTGTGGTGAATTCCTTCACAAAGCTAAATTTCTTTAACATGTCATCCCGGGGCATATCCCAGGTTTGATCACCGTCAGGAGATTGAGGCCTATGCCTAATCATTTCCTTCCTTGACCATTCTTAGTGCGGTTCTTTTCGCCACGCCCTCCACTACAATGTGGAGGGGGGCAAGATCCAATACTACTTCAATAGCTACTGTTGGGCAGGTTCTCATAGCCCCCGTTATGCATACACATGCTAATCTTTGCACTTTCGAGAGGTTAATTCTCGCGGTGGCCAGATTAGTTCTTTTGCTTCATGCTACTGATGCATAGGTGATGATCGGTCTCACTTTCGCTGTATACATCCAAAGCAGTATTTTTGGGTTGCATACCCAATTTTTCCCTGCAAAGTTTCTGCGCACCATCAGAGCTCTTTTGCCTTGTTAGTTACCTCAAGCTCATGTTTGTTCCATAGAAGTTTGTTGTCTAGGGTGAGGCCTAGATATTTAACTTTCCGCTCTCCAGTCTATATTTTGCCCATCCAGTTTTATGGTTCTAAGATTGGATTTTCTTTTCCTGGTAAATGCTACTAGGGTTGTCTTAGTGGGGTTGACATTGAGTCCCATCGATTGACACCATCTTCTCGTAAAGTTCAATCCTCTTTGAACTACGTCACAGAGGGTATTCTCAAATTTGCCTCTTGCGTATATGACAATATCATCACCATACCCTTGACAGGATATGCCTAGATCCGTCAATCCGCATAAGAGTTCGTCTACTATTAGGCTCCACATAAGTGGGGATGTAACTCCCCCCTGTGGGCATCCTCTGGTCGTGCTAACCGAGATGGTCTTATGTCCCACCTCCGCTTGTGCCCGTTAACACTGTATTTAAATTTTTGTTGTGTTTATTTTCTATTGTATCTGTATTTTTTTTTAATATGAAACTATGGTAGAATCGAGAAATGTGTTTGTTAAGCAAAAATTATAGTAAAAATCAAAATTATACCAATTGTTTTCCGTTAGGAACCGCTAAAACTAGAAAATCTACATTTGTATATAGATTTAAGTTCGTCACATCTGCGGGATATTCTGGCGATTGTGATATCTAGACTTAGAAACTTTACAGAGACGGAAATTGGAAAGAAACACTCGGAGGAAATTGGCGTGGATAAGAAAAACGTGGACGGTGACAATTGGAAGGAAGTGAAACGCAAAACCAAGGAAGCAAAAGCGAAGAAAGAGACCAAAGAGAGGGAGGGACAGAAATTCGAAAGAGAGGAGCTGGAGTTTTACTTCGATGAGGAATTGGACCAGTATGTTCCAACTGGTAGACAGAATACTTTCACAACTGACTGGTACGTTATCTCTATTAACTATTATTCCACTTTACCGTGCCATCATTTTATAACAGGACCGAAGAGGATTCGGAAGAACTGAGCGATCACGACGTAAATAAAATCCTGATTGTTACACAATCATCTCGGGTGCCTAAACACGAAGGCTATGACCGTACTGGCGATTGGATGACGAGAGTAAAGATGACACAGGATTTGGAGCAAGCTATCAACGATGGGCTTTACTACTATGAGGAGGGGTTGTGGAATGCTGACGACAGGAGCAGCTCGGGTAGTTATCGGACTGTTAACATTATAAGTCAGGAGGATTTCGAGAAGATGGCGCCACCTGCTCCCAAGAAACAAAATCCTGAAGTGCCTCCTCCACCACCTCCAGTAGTGGTAAGAATATTTTAGATTTTATTCGATCGGTGTAGTAGAGTACATTGGCGATAGTAATTGCCTTTGGCATCGATACGCATTAATTAAGAATGCGACTATTATTATCAAACTCCGCAGAATGCTCTGGTGGTATATATAAAGATATTCCAATAAATTTTATTCCTCTAGAATTTTGAATTTCAACGGTAATAACATTATTAACATCCCTTATATATATAAGGGATGATAATGATACAATTGGAAAGGGTGTTGTAAGTAAGGGATAAAAGTAATGTGAATGTTATTACCGTTGAAATTCAAAATTCTAGAGGACTGAAATTCATTGGAATATCTTTATATTTCATATCGGTTATAAAGCGTCTTATAAAACTGTTAAGTACAGTTGGTATGATATAAGTGTATTAAAAGGCTTGCCCTAAGAAATATATAATCAGTCGCACAGTTGACTCCAGCGAGCACGCATTTCTTTGATTTCTCAACCCACCCATCGCATCTAAACGCAAGTAACACATTAGTTTTTGTTCGGCAAGCGACAGTTTGCTTAAATAAGTTCAATAATCCCGAGGGATTATAACATTTTGGTCCTTCGAGCCGAACTCATCATTCATCACATTCCGGAGATGGTTAATTGGAAGCAGGGGCAAAAGCTCCTGTAAATCGTTTTACCTTTTCTTTTATCCTAAACTATCTCTCTTCCTATTTGTCTTTATATTCGTACGTTTTCGTTGTGTCATTAACAATGGCTAACGCAGAATTAATTCATAAACGTAGCGGAGTAAAATCAATGCTAACGCGATATGAAAACTTTGTTAAAGATTATTCAGTCGAGAATTTTGAACAATTAAAACTCAGGTATGACAAAATTCAATCATTGTTAGCGGATTATAATTTAATTCATGATAAATTAGAACTCGTTGACAAAACGCAAGAAAGTGATCGCGAAATATTCGAAAATCGATATTTTGAAGTTCTTGCATCGGCAAAGGTAATTATCGAAAGAGCCGGTAATGGATCAAACGACATATCCACAATATATGATAATTCCAACACAATGAATGTCAAATTCAAAAATCAAGTTTGACTTAGCAAAGCTTAAATCTAATCACCCAAATATTGTTGTAAACAATGACGTAAAGGATTTCTTAGCAGACGAAACAAAAACTTTAGGTATCGTCTGGGACCGACTGAGTATACACTTATATCTCTATAGAACAGCTACTTGTGAATATCGTGCGAATGTCCTTCGGAACACGCTGATCTCTTATTCACTATATTCAATCCTGAAACAATGTCTTTACTTCGTACAGGTTGAGCCAGTACACAATCGACACCAACGCGTCAACAGACAGCACAGTCATCGAAATGTTCCTAGATTTTACGCGGTCGTTAAGGACGATTCACCAGATCCCAGAACGCCGCGCAAACGCAAGACCAGGCATTCGAATAACCCACCAGTTGAACACCACGTTGGCTGGATAATGGATGTCAAAGAACACAGAATGCGCACCACCTCAGCCGGGTAAGCGATGATAAATTAAAAGTAACATACTTGATACAGATGAGCGTTCAATCCGATTCCAGAAGCAGCATGGGTACTAGTCCTAACGAGAACCATCTTGCCACCAGCTGTGGTAGTGTACCACAATCCTTACCGAG
Organism: Protaetia brevitarsis; assembly: GCA_004143645.1. Taxonomy (NCBI): domain Eukaryota; kingdom Metazoa; phylum Arthropoda; class Insecta; order Coleoptera; family Scarabaeidae; genus Protaetia; species Protaetia brevitarsis. The sequence continues at coordinate 30,254 of RXPK01003571.1, read as the reverse complement.
CTTCCAGCACCCATCTCACGCTTTATTGAAGGAGAACAACTTCACGCAGCAAGCCTACCATAAATACAGGCAGCGGTGTTTGAAGGGTAATATCTTGAATTCCATTGTTTCCATTGCAAATCACAAATTAATCATTAGAAAGCTTTTATTTTCTATATAAATATCGGTAAAAACACGTGAACGCATTATATAAGTACAGAAACGTTGCTATTCCCATGATTTGATGCGCAGAAACACGCTTTCTATTTATTTATTTATGCAGACAAACAGCGAACGATGAGCCAACTACAAATTGGCTCCGGTTTCAGACGGTTGAAGTGGGGCTAGCCGTATTTTGGGCCTTTGTATTTTGGTTGATGATGATTCTAAGCACGGTATAAATAGCAGGGTAGGCTTACGCGCATATGGAAGTACGTCATTGCGGAGCAAAAATAATTTAAGGGGGCGTACAAACATAAAAAATTTCGTTTCTGTCAAATAGATGCGAGATTAACAAGCTTTTAAAATGTAGATGACGCGGCCTGTTTCAAAATTGTTTGGGCGAAAAATAATCTATACAATACATTCGTATATTATGATGTAAACACATGGGATGTATCACGTGGTCAAGTCGAGTGAATCACGAGGTCGGGTACAAGCTGAGCTGAACTGATTCAAAACTTTCTATTCCTGCAAATTCGTTCTTTTATCCTTCACAGAGCGTAAGCGTTGTGGTAGCGGTCATTCGAGCGAAATGAACACACTATTCAGATTCTGGTCATTTTTCTTGCGAGAAAACTTCAATCGTTCCATGTACAACGAATTTAAGACTATAGCTCTAGAGGACGCCGATAGAGGATATAGATACGGTTTGGAATGTCTGTTTCGGTTCTACTCTTACGGTTTAGAGACCAAATTTAGGCCGCAATTATACGAGGACTTCCAGCAAGAGACCATAAAGGTAAAAAATCATTTTATTATCAGACGTGGTAGTAACGTGCCGGAATCGTAGGATTACGAAAACGGGCAGCTCTACGGTTTGGAGAAGTTCTGGGCCTTCCTTAAATACTACAAGCACAGCGGCAATCTACAAGTGAACTCCGTACTGAAACAATACCTGTCGAAATTCAAAACGATTGAGGATTTTAGGGTGGAGGAGGTACGTCCACCGATAGATGACCGTGAGATGGATTGACTTTTAAATCAAATTATTTTAGCCGCAAATCAACGAAGTGTCTCGCAACCAGAACAGCAGAGGGCAGCAACGCCCAAGCCGCGCAACCGTAGCGTCTCGGAGAGTCAGAGCGTGCAGGTCCAATCGAACGGATCTCGCAATGGGGAGGACGCCGACAATAAGACGCGACAATATTCGGGGAACGCTCGGCAGAAGTAATTAATAAATGATTGTCTTACCGTTTATTTAATAATATATATATATATTCGCGTATATATTGCTCTTCGATTTGTTACAGCAGAAATGATTTCGCATTTGCTCAACCCGGAACTAGTGCACCGGTTTCTTCTAGCTTTAGGCAGAATCAGCGGTCAAGGACGCATTCTTTCGGCTCAGGACGCACAAGAAATACTCGCATACGCACCGAATCGTGGAGACAGCGCGACAATGAAGGTATTTTTGTAATTCGTTTGCGGTGTATAGCCGAATTAGTGAGAGAAAAGGGTCTAGCCGAATAATGTAGTCAAAAATGCCCTCAGAATGTATTATCATTGTTTATATACATACTAGTTAGTCAACCTTATGGACAAAATAGTTAACGGATTTTTCAACATTTTGGACAAAAGCGGTAGATGGCAGCACGGCGTTGGTGCCCATCTCGATTTAAATATAAGCTTTATAGTTAGACTACTACATACAAGATGGCCCTCTTACGTGTCGGCAAAATATATTTAATTGCAATAGCATTGCAAAAACTTCACTTGGTAGGTACATTAGTAGTAGTAGTCTAGATTCATTAGTTTGAAAAATTACTTTTACTTTTCCTATTCATAATAGCTGTGACAATTTGACAATAGTAAATAATAAAAATTAAGGTTATATTGCAATTGAGCGCGTTTGTTTGTACCATCTTTAAATCCAACTCTGAGACGCTCTCAAGTTACTCTGATGACGTCAGTAGATACTGCTGCAAGCACACAAACAAACAAAGCTATTAAAAACAGCATACATGATGACGCGTTCGCGCTTTTTCTCTTGATTGTCTGAAAAGTTACGATGTAACCTTGTATATACGGATGTTGTCCCCAAAGGTTACCTCGTAACTTTTCAGCCGCTCAAGAGAAAGAGCGCGAATGTGTCATCATGTATGGTGTTTTTAATAAGTAAAGTGGTGCATATATGTAAAAATTAATGGCGATTTGTACCTCCAAACTACATATTTTTATCATTATATAAAAAACGAATTTCTATTATTATGTAATAGTAAACATAAGTAAATCAAGTAAAAAATGTTTTGTAAATATAAGAAAAACTATATACATAGAGTATACATTAAATTAGAACTAAGAAAAAGTCAAAAAGTAAAGTAAAATGGTACATACATGTAAAATAAAATAACGATTTATTATATATTTTAAAAACCGCAATATAGAAAATTGTTCAATTAATGTTTTGTCAACAAGAACGTGCCTTGCAATATACTTTTAATTTCTTTATATTCATAACAGAATACCTCAGAATTCTAATCTTCTAATGTAAATAAACACGAGAATTATCGGGAGGTGCGTCATCACAGCGTCACATGCATCCACCCTCCCTTTTCCCCAGGCCACACAATTCGCCAATGCCAGTAAATCACCGATACGAATTCCGTCGTTTCATCAGATGGATAAAACACAGAAATCTGTCTCTCACTCTGACCGAGATACCTGTTATATTTATCGCGTTTTTAAATCAATTTACATTCACCGATAGAGTGCACCACTTCCCTGGGCAATACTTTATTTTTCCGAAAATGCATTACGTTGACTAACTAGATATATTTAAACAATGGTATTATGTATAAGTTATTAGTTCTTCATAAAACAAACATGTCTCATTCAAGACTGGATCTTTGATTACAGGTCCATTTTTGATTTTAGGAAAAAGTGTTTTATACAGGAGCTTTACAGAATTCAATGCTGCGCTACTTAAAAATATTTTTGACTATACAGGATGTTCCAAAAGTAGAAAAACGCATACTTACTCCATTATTTCAATTTGAACACCTTATATATTATTCCATTTTTAAATTCTACGAAGAAAAATAACAATGTTTTGTTAAAATATGCAATTACATTAAGCACAACCGCTTTTAAACTTATGCAGGACTCTTTACATAATACTAAAAATCAGATTGCGGCTCTCAGTGGCCCAGCCCTATTATATATAGTCACTCCCCAAGATTAACGAACTTTACCATTTTTTTTTACATCTGCATTGTAAATATCGAATCATAAACACCCGCAAATTAACAAAATCGACCCAATTTTATAAAAAAAAAAACAACTTTCAAGCGGTACCTTTTTTAATCAGTGAACAAAGTATATTTTATCTATAAATAGGGTGTAGGAAAACTAAGGATATTGTTTTTCTCTTACTCGGCTATACAAGCAAACCTGTTTTCTTGTTCATATTTACTTAATATTCCCAAATTCGCAGGTAAAAAGGATGGTTCTTCCGCTAACGCTTGAACTGCATATTATTAAGAGAACTGGTGGTTAATTATATAAACATATATTAAGGAATGAAATTAGCGTCTTGTACAGTCTTGAAACATGAGCACTGAGAAAACATGTGATTAAAAAGAATTTTTTTCTTTTGCTTAATGTATATACCTATATATAGTCTGGAACAAAAAAAAAATGATACAAAACTGTTTGATCCTCAGTGCCATTTGCCTTATATTATATGGGATGACATAGTTAGTTTTCATATTTTTCTAGAGATACAAGTAAAGTTGCCTACAATATGGTATAAATACAAACCAGCAGGTGAACTACCATAAGCCTATTGGTGTACGTGTTCAATATTATTATTGTCTGAAAATCGGTACTATTTTCTGTAATATCTCTCTGTCCTTTTCTTATTATTATATTTTTTTTAATTATTTTACTATTGTTTATTGTTTCTACATTAATTGTTTCGTTCAATTGTTTAAATATATTAAGTTCTATTGTGTGACAATCTACTACGCATCTAAATTATGGCTACTATAATTATTAATGATAGTGCACTAGTTTTAATTAGTATTACTAACGGCGTGTCTATTGTTTATTACTTTCGGGATATGTACATAACATGCTTGTAATAAAAGTACACCTTATTTTTAAATATTATCGGTACTGTTACAAAGGAAGGAAAGGCCAAGATTTTTCGCATTTCATTTTGTTAATTAATACTTAAGAAGATGAGTTAGTGATATTCGATAATTAACTCAAGTATCATGCTTACTCAAATTATCTCACACTCATAATCCTATTCGCATATGTATCTCTCTCAGCCCGTGGAATTTACGAAATTGACACATTCCTGCATATATACAATTGTAATTATCTCTTCTGATACCGACTCTAACGAGTAAGTCTGATACTTGAATAATATTTTATGTAATATAATATATATAGATATATCTATTAATTGTAATATCTGTTTTATATGTTTACTATTTAATCTAAAAGAATGCAAAAGAAAATATTATAATAAGGCATTCATTAATATTAATTTCCTTTTCAAATTTAGTGATGTATATTCCGCACTGTTCTGCAAGTGTAGAATGTATGACTTATATTAATATATATAGTAATTCCGCAATATATGCAAAACGAAAACAACAAGAAAAATGTGATTCAAATTATAACATCACTATTTACAATTTTTGAGAAATTTTTGGACGGTTTTTTAACGTGTAACTAACTGTTTTACCGCTTGAAGTGAGTATTTTACAAATGATATGATAAATTCGTGAATAAAAAAAGTTGAGAAAAAAAAAAAGGAATTAGCGTTATGAAAAGTTTATAAATAAAAAGTTATAAAGAGTTATGTAAAACGAGGAGTTTCTTTTTGCCTTTACTACTCAGTAAAATAAAGTATTAGGTAATAATAATATATTTTTTAGATAAGTTGCTGATTGTTAAACATAGTTCAGAATTGTAACATCCTCTCAAACCGCTTCTACCAAATATATTTATGCAAATTAGAGATTACAAGATAAGTTTAATTAATATTAATTAGTCTGATATCGCTATTGTTTTAATGTTATTAATTATTCGCTGTGCAATCAATCTCTTATTCGGTGGCAGGTAACAATGTCCACCTGTGTTGTTCTCGGACACTTCTGAACTGTGTTTCTTTTTTCCATTTCTTTGATGATAACATTTCTGTAGCTTTTAAAGTGTGTTGTGGAAGTGTGAGATTGTGAATGTCTTCCAGTGACACGAAAAAAAAAAATTAAAAAAAAGCTTCAAAACCCAAACAGTTATTTTATATATTTCCTCAGTCCTTCTTTTTTATTCTTTGTTATATGTATAATATGAGAACTGTATTATAGATTTTTTTCCACATTTTTTGAGCATTCAGTTCTTGATTGAAATCAGTAATGCTTTTTCCGTCGTTCGATTATGCCAGTCGAATTTGGATGCTTACTTTCCTCTACCCTGACGTCATTAAGGGGGCGTTTACAAACCTCTTTCGCGCCAACATAATGGCAGTATAACATGGGCAGTGACTATCTATATAATCACTGAACATGGGTTACTTTGTTCAAGTTATTTTCGCAACATAAGCGGTTTTTCTGGAAAACAAGGGCATTTACACACTCTCCATGAATATGCGGAGTGAAACGATACATTTTCCATTGCATACTTAAAATATATTGTTTAATAACAGAAAGTGAAACATGCATGAATAGGCGATGTAGAAAATTAACAAAAAATTTAAATGTGGAGCTGTAAATGTAGATAAAATTGCATGGCTTCACTCGGGAATTGTTGTAGAAATAAAATAAACATAAGAGTAGCTAATTAAACAATCTAATTATGATAAACAACTTGAAAAACAAAATTGGGATACACAGAAGAGAAGTTTACAGATATCTGCTACAACAGATATTACTTTAGTTTGGCATTCGTGACATAGATGGCACACCAAAAAGTATGGTTTTAATGTCATTAATTAGAAATACTTCATGCTTTTATATGTTTCCGTAGTGCAATTCTCTGACGGAATGTATTCTATTGTAATAGCTTGTTTATTTCTTCTTATAAACTATGCAAAGGATATTAGATATTAGAGGAATTACAGTGTGATGTATTATTCAATTAAAATAGAAATTGGAGTTTTATTGCAAAAAAAAAATGCGGGGTTTTATTTTATTTTTTGTAATTTTGCAGTGGAAAAAAACAATATTATGTTAAAAAAGTTTATTTTAAAAATCCTACTATTTCGTCTTGAATCTCAAAGAGTAAAATGTGTATTTCACAGTGTAACAGTAAGGACATAATTGTTGGCACCTCTGATGTTTTGTGGACACGCTTTCGTGACCTACAAATACAAAGTGAACTTAGGGGCATCTTCTAGCGATAGGGAAATAAATAATCTTAAGTATTATATTATATGTATACCATAATAGATATTATTTTATTAATGTGATGTTTGCTTTGACGTTGAAATATTTAAAAGAATCATGATTAGTAGTGGAAGTTATAAGCAAATAGCTTTATAAGTTTTTACAGAGACGTAGAAGTTAACTGCATAATGTATTATAAATAAAACAAGAAAAAAGTTTTATTCACTGCTTCAATAATTTAATTTGTTTAATTATACCATTTTACTACTTCTAACAAAATTCTCCGTTCAAATCTTTTTAGGTTCCCATCAATATCCTAATTGATATGTAATACTTATTGGTACAAAAAAATCATGGAAAAACATTCATTGTTAAAATATATTGGCCTTGTCATATTTGTTTTTTAATAATCTATTAAAGCGTTTAAATTGCAAGTCTTCGGAATGTATTTTCAGAGTATTCAAGCAGTTTTAGATAAATTTGTCTATATAAATATCCTACTGTTTTACATTTCTCTGTCCACTGTAAGAGCACTATAATACAAAATGGAAAATGAATATATTTGATACAGAAAACATATGTAGAGAATTTACCACATTTTATTTATCAGAAAGAAAATAAAACTACATCTTGTTTTTTTTAGAATTATTGAAGCATGTTTTCACAGCACAATGTATTGCAGTCTTTGATCACTTTTTATTCATTGTAAGAAGTTATTTTTACACACTTTAGAGCAAATAAAAGCAAAACTGTATGCTACGATGAAACAATCTAATGTCTTTCGCAATAACTATACACACCACACAGAAATACACACGAACTAGTTATCTAATAAACAGTATACAAAATTAAAAAGATAAAATAATCTGAATAAAACAAATTTCGTTTATTTATAAAACATAAACAATAACATTACGCCATCTTGAAAAGATTTTGTGCACAAAATATTCGATACCACGAAGTCTGTCAACTGTAACTAGTATAATAATAATAAAATCACTAGTATCCCGGTATTTCAATTCAAATGCATAAGAGAAAGTGAATACGCACGCCGCGATGTATTAGGCAAGCGCCCCAAACGTATAATCATAAATCATAATTGAAGGAATTTCCCAAGAATATAGGTGTTTTTGTAAATGTAAATCGCGATTGTGATTATGATTCTACGATTAATCGTTACGTCACAGCGATTAATCCACGATTTGTAATCGTTTTCCAACGCACTGATTTGTTTACACGATTTATTTACTTCTATGCATAATGGTCGAAAGCATCGGATTCATTTTTGTGGGGTATAAATTGTTTTTTACGGATTCGTCAGATGATGAAATAATAAATTATCTGCGTAAAGCGAAAAAGAAACCAAAATATTCAAATCATAATAAATACTGTTAATTGTCAGCCATATTGCTGTTTGAAATGTAAACAAATCTCTAGTAATCGCTCCATAGGTACGATTATTGCGATTTATAATCGCTTGAATTGCGATTTGATTTTTCAAACGTGATTATTTTTCAAACGCGATTTAGATTCATACTTTTCCAACGATGTGATTTATAATCGCACACATAATCACAATCGCGATTCATATTTACAAAAACACCTTATGTTTACCAGATATTTACGGTCAGAACTACCCATCACTTTCTAAATTGTCACTTAAAACTTTTTCCCAACAATAGTAAGCGAATGGTACTAGTAGCGCCATCTCATGTTCAATATATTCGACAGAGAGTTGCATTAGAGTGATTTAGTTCGTGTTACGAAAATAGAGGGATGTGTACAGCCCCTTAATCATTTTGCAGCTTGCTGAAACCAATTTCGGAACGGATTTGAGTAAGCTGACAATACTCGCAGTAGAAACGGAACATAACCTATGTTTGTCAGGCTTGTCAATAGATAGCAGTTGTTGAATTATGCATACTTACTATAGATTTCTACTTCCAAAAGCAACTAGCAACTTAGGCCTGTTACCTGAAGATGGCGCTGGTAGATATATCTTGAGTAATTTCTGAAATTAAGTTTTAAATATTTTAGAAACAAACTATTTCTTATTGTATAATATAAGTGATATAGGTACATAAGTAGACTTTTTTTAATTTAAATTGCTTTCAAAGAGATGCGCATTTTCTCAATAATACTTACTTTTGATATTCTTCTATAGAGGGCACCACAGCCTGCATTTTCTGTAAAAAAATATGCTTGTCAAGAAGAGGAAATAGAAAAGGATGCATAAATGGTATATGGTACGATTTCTCTAATTTAGTTGCGTCTCTTTATAATCCCTTCTCCTTCACTCAACGGCACTACGAAGACGTTTTCACTCAGCATTGGTCTGTGGTTGTTTTTTTACCCAATAGGAGGAGGAAAATTCTCTTTTATAAATATTTCCCAACTTAAAAGATAAACCACTAGAATTCAATGGCTTTCCCTAATTAATTGCACCTTACCTCTCGTATTTGTTATAGATAACATATTGGTGATAAAATTAAATATCGGGTGCACAGTAAATATCGCACCATTCAATTCGAAGATGTTGTACCTTATTATCGTTCTATTACTCGTCAGTTCACAGTTAGTGACTCCCAAAAGCGTAAGTTGCGTACTTGCTGAGAAAGATGGAGGTTTATATACGAAGTGTCGAGTGAAAAGGGATAATGCAGAAATACCAGACGCGAATCTCGACGAGGAATGGTTTAAGATCGGTGCCCCTGGGACGAAAGTTCTGCCACTTCAACAAGTGGATACCGGAGACGTCGATTTGGACGAAATTTTGAACAAACTTTTTATTCACAAAACAGATAATTAACATTTTTTGTTCCTGTTATGGTAATGTGAATTCAAATTTCCCGGTTAATAGATTAAACATAAAGAAATTAAAAGCACTTATGAAAAATCGTAGGTAATTTAATCATTTAAGTTATTCTAAATACTAGCGGGAAATTTGAATTTTGCTGAAATATGTTAATTAATTGGCACATTTTATTGGAATAAAAGCAAGTTAAAACGAAATAATGTTTTTTTTTTCTATATAAATATATAATAAACGTAAAATTGCACGTATATATAAAAAAACAGGAGAAAATATTTTATCGATTAGCTAGGGAAGAAGGCAATATTTTTTTTTTGTTACAATATCCCAAACCAAATATAATCTGATTAGCGTTCGCCTACATTTCTCTATGTGCAATAAAAGGAGCGATTGGTCAATATTTATAATGGTATAAAAAAATAACAGCTCACTCCTGCTGATATTTATTGCGAACGAGGAGAAAAAAAAACAGCGCAACAGTCACTTCTCTTTATGGCTCCGTACGTTCCAGGGTGTTTCTAGATGCGGAGTGAGAGTTGCTGACCCTTGTTTGTACAGTTTAGGAAGAGCCACTAACGTGATTATATCCAATCAACGTGAGGAGTGGATGTAATTGTTGGTGACAGACTGAAGTTGATTCGTTATCGACTAAAGCTGCACGTCTAGCCACAACATAGTCTCAGTAACATCTTATTTACCTATAAGTAACTAGAATAAGGTGGCAATTTATTATAAATACCTAAATAGAATTAAAATAAGCTTTAAGTCATAAATAAAGATTTATTTTTACATAAAATTCAAGTCTTTACATATTTAGCAGTAATTATATTTACAAGTGAAATACATTAGAAACGAATTTATATGGTTTTACAAAAAAAAAAATACATTTTTGTATCTCATATTCCTATAATAACCACATTTATATTTCCCGCAAACATTTTTGGTAATTTTAACGTTTAAGGGGGAATTAAAATAATACCAACCTCTAATGGAATCGTAACCAACTTCATATGTATTAAAAATAATTGCGGGAAATTGGAATTTGATTATCAAGAATGGATTAACGTGATTTGTGGAAATACATTTTATAGAATAAGGTGTCGGGCATTCACAGATTGATTTTTTTGGATAATTAAATTTCCGATTAAAAATATTCGACCGATATTTGATTAAAAGAAAATAATAAATAAATCATTTTTCTTATTGAGTCAGGACACAGCTCTATAAGTGCATAACAGAGATTGATGAATGATTTTTGCCTCATGTGATTCTAAACGATAGGAATAAAGTTTGAATTTCCCGCTGCGCAAAGTGTCAAGCTTGATGTGCGATGTTTGACATATTTTTTATCAGGCATTTCATATGGCATATGGGCGATTGATAAGTGGTGAGATAAATATTCTAACCATTTTTATATACAAAGCTATTTCCATCTTTAGGTTACAACAATCGAAGGTTTTTAGCACGGACGTGAACTAGGTCATTGGCAATAAGTTGTTCACCACTAGAATTAGACCAACTTCGAATATGTCAAATACCCCACTAACTTACGGCGGGAAATTCAAACCATCGTCGAATCAAAAATCGCGCTGCTGAGGGTGTTCACGCATATGACATAAAATTATTTAATCCCGATTGATTAATGGCCCAACACTTTATAATATAAACGAATTATAAATAATCTAGAAAGCTGCAATTCGTCACCTTTTTTATATTAAATATTATAAAAGTGTAATATTATACAATAAAACAGTCCAAATCTTATGCCGGTTTCTCCCTGGAAGCTAGGCCCAACGCTTCGGCGTGCTTTCTGGCCTTCAATCGCAGATCTGCTATGCTGGAATTTTTATGGGCGGCGGCCAAAGCAGCAAAACCTATAGGATATTGAGGATGGCAGAGTATACTAGCTGCGGATCCGCTACCAACTGAAACGGCCGCGGCATACTGTTGCAAAATGGAAACTTTGCATCTTTTGTCTGTTCCGAATGCAAAAGATTTTGACTCACCTGGTGGGCTGCCGATATGAAGGCCGAGTCAAAAGCGGAAAACGCACCTGGTTGCGGGAACGTCCCCAAGGTCAATCTGTCATAGGAAGATAATGTTACAGCTCCAGTCGGTAAAGATAATCCTCTCAGAGCCGGAACGTTCATGTAAGGTACCACCCTACACGGTTCTAGGGGTGTACTTGCTGGAGGACTGTGATTGTTCAGCATCATTCCTACATTTAATAAAAATTATTGTGTCAAAGATAAATTTCCCTATTTGAACATCTAACAACTGTATAAAATGTAATTAACCCCCAAATCTCTGCTTTGATTCACCCTGTATATACAGGCAAAAAATTACCTTTAAAACAGATATTAATTATTAACAACCTTTCCCATACATTGACATACATATATTTAGGCTTCATAATTTACGACATCAAAAGAAACATGTGCATATTTTTTATAAATAAATTGCATTTAAAAAGAAATTAAATTCGAACTACCCGCGAAAATCATTCAACGGGATTTCAAACAAAAGAAAACGCGTTGCTTGATAGTCTGAGCCCGTTTTACATTAACAAGAATTCACGATTATAACTCCGACTATAGAATTAATTATGAATAGTGTAAAATAAAACATATTTTTAAGGTTATTCGCATTAAAATTAAAACATCTACCATCACATATACCCCTAAAATTCGTACGGTCGGAATTATAACCGCATTTCTAGTCCTATTTAGTGATAGTGTAAAACGGACTGTAGTTACATAGCTTCGGACCGTTTCAAACATGGCCGCTTTTTTTTTCGGTAACGCAAAAAAACGTTAAATATGTACAATGAAAACGTTTAATACGTCGGTTTAAGCGATGAGAATTTGTGCGGGATAACGTGTTTTAATTCGGAAGTGACTCTCGACAATCTAACAGTGGTGTTTTCTCTGTTAAAAACTATTATTGTAGTGTGTGTGCCTAAGAGTATATGGCATGGAAGGGAACGCCACAAAGGAGGTGTGAATCTGCTTTAGCCTGTGCGATGCTCGTAATAAGGTAGGATTTTTTTTATTTTTGAAATAACGTTACTGTTACAATCGATTAAGATGCATTTATTAACCTACAAATTTCAAGTTGTTATCGTAACGAAATGTGCTTCGTCGGAATCTGATTGATTAATGATTCGGGTTTCCAATGATCCATATAACAGTGAAAAGATAAAATGAACACCAAATTAATAATACAGATACTCTCACAATATTTCTATCTAAAATAACATACCAACATGACCTCTTAGCTTATTTTCGACGTCAACTTTTTTCGTTCTCGAATCTGTGATTTACTTTATGTAACATCTTTCTCAAATAAAATGGGAATTTAAGCTCTACAAATTTTCGATTGCTTATGCAACCGAAATTACAAGTACTCCATACCCAGCGATATGTAATTCAGAATTGTTTCCCCATCATTGTTCATTCATTCAATTAACGTTTAAGTGTACTCTACTTTCGGTTGCATAAATAATCAAGAATTTATTGGGCTTAGATTCGCATTCAATTTGAGAAAGATATTGGTTTTTTACGTCCAGCATTGAATTGTATTTTTAATAACAATCAATAATTTCTTTATATTATATATTCTAATTAATGCCACCAAAATAGGGTGTTAAGTTAGTATAATTAATTGAATACACAATAATATGCACATGAAACGTTTAAACATAATTAGGAATCCTCTTGGCCAGGATACCAGATCGTAAATCTAAGTTAGTGCATTAAATTATTTAAGCAGCGCTGGTAATTTGTTACCGAGATGATCTTTAAACTTCCTAGACCCCCATAATTTCAAGTGATATGAATATATCATGCATTTATGCTCCCCAACAAATCTGCGGTGGATAATCAAATTTGCGTATAGCCGGGGAACGTTGTGCCTTGTATATATGTATATATATATATATAAAAAAAGGAGAGCGAGCCCGTCTGGTAAGAGAAAGTTTTCAATCAAATCGAATAATTCCCCGCAGGAGCAATTTTACAGCGCTCAGTCAAATACAGGAGCAAGATGACTGGTCCAAGTCCCGGACATTCCCTGGAGTGCACTAAATTACACTTAGTGCCTCACACTAACATCAACACCGTACCCTCGCCTCTCCTTTTGACCAAATTACATTTGCAAACTGGAGTTAACGTGGCTTTAACTTGTTTAAAGTTATACATGGATTGCGAATATATATACACTCACGGAAACAGGAAATACAAACACGATCATAACGGTTAGGAAGATTGAATTTTATTACAATGATTTTTTTTTTGAGTCGTACGCGTCACACAACGGTTTAGAATTTGATATACGCGATTGAAATCCGCAATTTCAGCTTTTCCCAATCGTAGCAAAACTGTGATATGATATTCTTATCACATTAAATGGAGCTTTACGCTGAGAATTGCAACTGATACATCACGTAAATTAAAAGTATACGCTTGCAAACATGGTAAAGTTCATTTCTTTTGAATAACGCGATATTAATGTTCTAAATTCTTCAGATTTCTGCCTTTGTCTATATAGAGGAATTCTTTTAAAATATAACTGTTCTAAGTCTTATCTTAACAGTATCATTGAGTGTGATTAAAAGTATTAGAGGTTTTTTTTTTGGTTGCCCAGGGCTGGGCCCTAACTGCAATTATATGCATTTTTCTTATGAATTAGACCAGTGGTTCTCAAACTGTGGTACGAAAATTTTTAGGGGGTACGCGGCCGGCCAACAATAAAATAAAACAACCCGGGACACGTATGGACACGTTGACGTGCGCGCGCCACTAAGAGCTTAGTCATCAGAGTGGGACTGTGTGGCCGGCCAATCACTCGTGTCACTGCTCTGCAGTAGCATTGCCTGTTATTACAAGCTCGCTCTCAGTATTGTGTTTATTTTGTGGTGTGTTGTGTTTATTCTGCGGACACTCAATCCTGTTGAAACACGTTTACGGACATCTGTTTGAAACTGAGTCAGGTACCACGTAAGTGAATTTTACAATAAAATTAACAATGGATAAATGGCTCCTAAAGAAAAGGCCTCATGAAGATCTGCATCAAAATTCTGGGCCATCAACTTCACAAAATGAAAGTAGACCTGAACGTCTTGTTATTAATAAGCAGCTCAAGGAAAAAATAAAAAAACCCGAAAAACCGGCAAATGAATATAAAAGTAAAAAGAGAAAATATAACGAGTTGTACTTAAAATTAGGTTTTACTTGGACTGGAAGTTCAGACAAGCCTAATTCACAATGCGTTGTTTGTTCAGAAATTTTATCAAACAATTCTATGAAACCTTCTCTTTTAAAACGCCATTTTGAAAGCAAACATGAGAACTTAGGCAAAAAGGAGTTACGTTACTTTGAACGTCTTTTGGAAGATTTGAAAAGTAGGAAAAACACGATAAAACACTTTTCTGGTGCAGAACAAAATGAAAGTGCTTGTTAATATTGTGTATATTATACCTATGTTATATTGTGTATGTATATTACACCTAGTAGATTAAGAGCTTATCTTTGTACCGCTTATTCTGCACATTACAATGTATAGTGTTGCTAGACGTAAGTTCTATGTATTTTACTTATTGTTAGATGTAATTCTGTATTCAACGACACAGGTTGCTCTCCGTTTTGATGAATAAAATTTTTTAAAAATTAATTATTTTATTTGAAAAACGTAAATTGCTCTAAAAGCTTCTTACAAAGTTAGTCATTTAATTGCGAAGTCTGGTAAAAACCATACTATTGGCGAAAACCTAATCCTCCCTGCCGCAGCAGAAATTGTTTCTTGTATGTTTGGAGAGAACGAGGCAAAAAGAATTACAGCAAATTCCATTATCAAATGATACTGTTTCAAGGAAAATTAGTGATATGGCGTATGACACAAAAGAACAACTTGTTGGAGCAATTCGAGCTAGTCCTTGCTTTGGTATACAACTCGATGAAACCACGGATGTCGCTGACCTAGCCCAACTGATCGTTTTTGTACGTGGCATTTTTCAAGATGAAATATTTGAAGATATTTTTATTTTGTAAGACACTTAAAACATCGACAAAAGGTGAAGATATTTTCAATTTGTTAGATTCTTTTTTTTCCGAAAACCAGCTCGAGTGGAAAAACTGTGTGTCAGTGTGTATGGATGGTGCTAAGGCTATGAGCGGTCACATCACAGGGCTGGTAGGCCATATTAAAACGGTTTCAACTGAGTGTAAGTTCACTCATTGTGTCCTTCACCGAGAGGCTTTGGTGGCTAAGCACCTCCTTGATGAACTTAAAGATGTCCTTGATCAGAGTGTGAAAATTGTGAACTTCATAAAAACTAGGCCCTAAAATCTCGTTACTTTAAAATTCTATGCCAGGATATGGGAGCCTCCATGAGACTTATTGCTACATACTGAGATACGATGGCTTTCTCGGGAAATGTTTTGTCCCTGTATTTGAACTCCACAAAGAATTACATAATTTTTTACCTAACACAATCGCATCTGTCTTCTGTACTTACTGATTTTGATTGGCTTTTGAAGTTGGCTTATTTAAGTGATATTTTTGGAAAACTCAACATCTGGAATTTATCCATGCAAGGCAGTGTTTCTGATATTTTTAATATAGAAAAGAAAACTGATGCAATGGTAAAAAAGATCATTCTCTGGGAAAAACAAATAGAAAATAACAACTGCGAGCCGTTTGAAAGATTACTTACTTTTTTGCAAGATAATGAGAAAAACATATCTGATTTCACTGAACTCAGACTCAAATGGGCCAGCATTTGAATGCATTGAAGATCCGCATAAAAGAGTACTTTCCACCTTTGGAGAAACAGTATAACTGGATACGTGACCCCTTTAATGCTGATGCTATGGACACTAACCTGACTATCTTTCAAAAGGAACACCTCATTGAAGTATCATGTGATCCCACGTTGAAAAACAAAATTTGACTGCTGGTACTACATTGTTAGATTTCTGGATCGGTATTGGGAAGGAATACAAAGAACTGTCAAGCACTGCTGTTAAATTTCTTGTTGGGTTTTCCACACTATTTATGTGAAAAGGGTTTCTCAATTTTAACCCATCTTAAAATAAATCTAGAAACAAATTAAATGTTGAAGATGATTTAAGATTGTATTTAACCAAGTTAAAACCCAATTTTGATAAACTGTGCAAAGGGAAACAAGCTCACCCTTCTCACTAATCTCTTTGAAAGTAAGCGCTTTTTGTTCTTTAAATTTTGTGTGTGTTTGTTTTTAATGTAATAAAAATGTTTGTAAACAATATCTCTTTGTTTTTATTTAAACATGATGCGTAATTCAGTTTCAAAGGTTAACACTATACTTCTATGCTACATAGAAGGCTTTAAGATTTGTTTAATATTTTAATTATAGTTTACTTAGTACCGGTAACTGAGAAGGGGTACTAAAATGTTTTGTGGGTAAAAAGGGGTACAGTGTCTAAATAAGTTTGAGAACCACTGAATTAGACAATTAGCCGAAGAATCATTAAGAAGGATTACTTAGGACGGAATACGTTTTTGTTCTTCTTTAGATCCGTTTTACATTATATCGAATCGGCAAGGCAAAGATTCCCAAATGTGCGTCTATATAATACATATTTGGGATTATTTATCGCGCAAAAAGTTTATCTACAACGCTTATTATTCATTCACTCGCTCAAATATATACTATTTACAATTAGCTTAAAAAATTATGATCCAGGTTCGTAAAATGAATTCTCAGACGTAATAACATATCTATTTTAAATGCAATGCCATTTTAGAAGGATTTTATACAATAATTTTGATTTGTAATTTTCTTGTTTACGTCGAAATTTTATTTCAATCATCTGTTCGTATTTTTTGCTTATATTTTAATTATCATTAACTTTAGTTATCTGGGTACGTTATATTAGTATTTATAATAAACATATTTAAGCAATAATTTATTTTTGTAGGTATTTTAAATTTATTTCGATTATATTAGGATAAATTATTACAGTAATTATAGTTATTTCCACACTTTATTTTTTTAATTGGTTCCATCAACCTGATTCATTTTCTTACGATTACGATTAGAACATTTCTGTGTGACTTACCTTTTTGCATTTGACTCTCGTGTTTCCTACATTTTGCTCGTCTATTTTGGAACCACACCTGGAATCAGACATGTTCGTTGATAAATCTCCTTAATATACCTTACTATTTTACTCTCAGTAAAAACAAAAAAAAAAAAAAGATATAGCCCTAGCCAGCATATAGGTTGTAAAACAGCGGGAACAATGGTTCGGAAACGAAAAAGCGAATCCCATTAAAGGGACACACCGTCAGTAGCTCCGGCCAAAATTAAATCAATCTAAGTGTTGTTTTTCTTAAACGACTTCGGTTCCACACGATTTACCCCTAGCTATTACCGCTATTAGCCGATAATTTCTTAATGAAAACGTACGATACGTATAGGGAATGGAAATCACATCAATTAAATGAGTGATTAATGGTAACAGTTGTAGCATTTAGATCGATCAAGTTGACCCCCTCGTTCGAAGTGGTTCCGTTTATAGTGTGAGATTGGCGTTTCTGTCTTTTCTTCTTTCTTCCTGCCACATACTGCAGAACACACCCTCGTGGAGTTAATAACATTTTTTTACACCCAAACAATATTATTCATTAACCCCCTATTATGTTTCATTTGATTAATCGTAAATAATTTTATCCTATTTCGTATGATTTTTTTTACTTTAAGGGAAGGTTTACATATATACATCGGAAAAGTCCAAAAACTTTGAGCTTTTTTTTTCAGACAAAGGAAAAGATATACGAAATACGGCTTTTTCTTAATAAATATATTAAAACTTGGACATTAAAAAAATATATTTTCTTTAATGACAAGACCACTATAACGTTCGCTATTTGTATCTAGGTAGCAGTGTGCACAGAAAACACGGTCAAACTGCGTAAACTCTAGCATACGCAAAAGTGTCTTTTTTGTGTGTATGTGGATATAAAAATGTGGAATTTTGCAATTTTTAGTATATTATAGGTATAACCTCCAATAAAAACTGTTTACATTAAGAAAACAAAAGAATTAAGTTGATATATTGAACACTTGAAGAACTAGAACTTACGCAGATTTGAAAAATCATGTTTCGAGAAAAACGCGTTCAAAGTTTCTCAGCAAAAATTTTTACAAATAGTTCAACATACACTTAGTCAGCTATTCCAGCACCATACATTAATCCTTCTTCTTCTTCATACTTCTGCATTTGCAAAATTTGTTGCTTCCCTTTAGAGAGCACAGCAAGTTTTGCTGCGCTGGACATACTCTGCTCTGCTCGTTGTATGCGCTAACGATCAGAATTGATGACGAATTTTTTGGCATCAAGTCCTACTGCAATTCCCGCCGCATTCATTATTTGTAATACAGAAAGGTAACCTTCATTGAATAATTTGCGGCAATGTAGGTAGCAAGTTGAATTGTTTATGGGTCGCAGTGTAATTCTTTTGAAGCTAGTTTCTACACACATGAACTAAACGAGTCGTTTCAGTTTTGACAATTTTTTCCAATGCATCTTTGCAAGAAATCACTCTAGAAAAAACTTCATAAATCGGCCTAATAGCATCTTGTTTTTTTTGCAAAAGAGGGTCATGTATGAATGAAGCAAGCTCAACCTTGGCTTCTGCAACGCGCCACTTACACAGGCTGTCTACACCTTTTCGACAATAAATGTGTCGTAGATCCGCGTCGGTTGAACATTTATAATGAAATGTAGCCCAAATAGCTGCCTTCATTTTTTATGCAGAATCTGGATGTTGTCTAATTGCTAGTCCACAGTACACTATTGTTAAATTATCAATAACTTTGTCAGTCAGTTTACCAGCGCCCTTTCTTCAAAGTCCACTCATTCTTTTTTGTACATCTCCAACGCATTCTCTTTTTTTTCTTGAACAGTAACATCTTCGTACGGCTAAAAATCACAAATTGCTTAAAAAGTTGTCTTGTCTCAGTCGCCTATCCGAAATCGTGCGGAAAATTTCTTTTAAGGCATCGCATCGACTTCAACTTTTCGTGTGCTACTCTGATGATCCTAGTGCGGTTACCTTTGCCATCATATTCTAGCCAGCTTTTATAAGAAATTTAGTGTAAGTAAGTGCATCTGCAATAAATTGATACATTTTATGGTAAGTAGTTTTCTAAAGCGTGGGAAAGTGTGTTTTAAGTAAAAGAAATATTGTTAGATCAGTTTCTTCAAATGTGCGTTTTATTTCGGATCTAATTGCTTCATATTATTGTAATATAAATAGCTACTCTGTCGTTTATTTGTGATTCCGACTGTAGTGGCATTTCTAATCATTAAAGACAACTATACATACACTAACAAACAATAAGTATGATATTTCGACCCGAGCAGCCCCGAGTCGAATATAGTATTACATCAAATTTGCTCCGTTTGTGTTCGGTACACCCGCTCTTTTAATAAGCCGTAGCGGCTTAAATAATGCGAATATTACGAAACCGCTTTAACCATGTATGTTATATATTTGGAGCTTTCAAAAAATGCAAAAAACCAAAAATCGATTTTTCCAGTCAAATACATGTAAACCTCCCCTTAATTTTCGTGTGCCCACTTTCGATATGCAAACCTAATCCATTCTATTCGGAAACATTAAAGATTTGCGGTTTAACCGCCGGGGCAATATTTCATTCATTGTAATTAAATCTTACTACAGCGTTGATAATTAATAATCCTTCCTTACCGTTCCCGTTGCCTTAATCAAGGCGAAGAGACTCAAATTAAATCACCTTTCACAGTTAACACACTTTAAGATTGAATTGATTAATTCTGATTCGGCAATTCCTCTCACCTGCACCCTAGCCTCGCTAAGTCCCAGCCTCTGGCTCAGTTCCTCCCTCATGAAGGCGTCCGGGTAGTGCGTCTCGTCAAACAATCTCTCCAGTTCATTAAGCTGTTCTAACGTAAAATTCGTTCTCGACCGACGCTGTTTGGTGGCCGACTTCGTTGAAACGTTCAGCGTCGGACCGTGGTGATGTCTAGACGGATCTTCGTTCCTATCTTGGTCTTGCTCGTCGCTTAGGGAAACTGGAAAACGCGTTAATTTTTGGTGTACGGTTATTAATACGAATCCCTCCACCCTAATCAAATCTAAGTTCCTGTCTGCGTTCGCGACGCTTTGTAAAGAAATTAAACGCTATATGGGGTTGGCGGATGGGGTGAGATTCATATGTCACTATTTGTACATGTAGAAAGGGTGTTTAACTGGATTAAGCCATCACTAATTAAGAAATAACACCCCCTTGCGGATTTGCGCTGATTTTATTAAACGAACCTTGAATTTATATTTCCTTTTTTGTATTGTCAATACGGGGTTATATTTAGAGATATGTCTCAAAAAAAAAAACATTTATTGCCCACTACACTATTGAAAATATTACGGTGTTGGCGTTAATTTTGCGCTAGTCAAATATTTTAGTGTTGATTTTTCCAAACTTTGCCAGACGAGTTGACTACGCGTATTTAATAGAACAGAAATGACTAGAATTTCGTGTGAATTCTTTGTTCAGATATGAGGATTGACTATTTTTCTAGACATTCAGAAGCGTCAACCAATCAGAATTTTTCTCTCGGATAGAAATATAGAAACCCCACCTATTCTAATACAGTATTGCATTATACGCACCACCTGCATTGCACGTGTATCTGTTTTCGTGTTTGATTCTCCGTATTAACATATCCAAACAAACCACCAAATGTGACTCACTTGCAAAGTGTAACCTCGTGTTATTAAACGTTAATTCCAGTGGGCATAAAAAAATTCAACATCTTAAAGATGTATTGGGAACATCTATTTACGCAATTAGTTTAGACTTGAATCAAATAGCATAAACATTCACTTAATTTTATAATGGTTCACAAAAAATCATTTTAAAATTGGTACGTTTAGTTGAAACCAAAACTTGTGAATGAGTGGTTTTGCATATTTATAATTGAGAAAACGTCTTAAAGAGAGAATATTATAGCACTAAGAAATAGGAGTTGCATATTAAAAAGACGTTGTGTTTAGAAAATGGTGTTAAAACACCCAATAGATCGCATTCATTTAGTTAAACAGCTAGTAAATTTGTCTAGTCTAGATCAAATAAAATGTGACTAGAAGTATTTTATAATTCCACGTGTCAGTTGGACAAAATAACTCTTTAGCAATAGACAATACTTGACTATCTTTGCTCGTCAAATTTAAACTTCTATAGTTCTCGACAAAATAACACGAAAAGAGTGTGGACCTCTCCTGACTATTAAATTAGTCAAAAAAGTGTTAAAATTTTCAACAGTGTACGTTTAAACAGTGTATTTACGATAGAAACTATAAATGAACACGAAGCTGATAAATTATTAACTAATGTTATAAGAAAAAGATAGAATTTCCTCGGAAACAAAGTTCTCGCAACGTAAAAGAATTTATAGCAAGAAATAAAAAGATGGTAAGATCGGAAAGTAGAACTTGCTGGTGCTACTGTTGGTAGTACAGTCCAAAAAAAAAGTCCATTTACTAAAAAACAATTTGGTTATTTGGTAGGCCACAAAAAGCATTTCATGAATGTAGACATCAATACCAACTAATACAAAAGTAGTACAAAAGCATTTATTTCAAATCTCTTATCTTTTATATATACAGAGTGTATCAAATAAAAAAGTAAAATTTGCTTAGGTGTTAACTACACGACATATAAAGCACAAACCCACCGAAACCGGTTTTCATCATTAAAAAATAAAAAAAAGTAAAATTTAGAGCGAAAAATTCTTTAGTACGGGCCTGATGCAAGGAAACATCATGTTAAGCACCCGCTAAACGTGGTATTATGTATAAATACATTGCACTCATTTAGTATTATTTTTAATGGTATGCCGTAAGTTAATTTAACGTCATTCTGAATAAATAAAGGCCCTTGTAAAAATAGAAAAACTGAGGCATTTTAAATTTCTTCTTTTTATAAAATAAACATTCCTTTTTTGTTAAGAGCATTCTACGTAAGTCTACAAAGTATTATTTTTAATATCCTGATAAGACGTTCGAGTTTCACCGGATATGCGACTTCAGTAGTTACAAAAAAAAGTAAATATTTTTCTTTCGCTTTGTCGAATCGAGAGTTAATTGTTAAAACGGTCCCACGTGATTCTGAGTTATTTCTTTTGGATTTATTTAATCATATAACGCAAAATGAATTGAATCGAATTACACAGAAATAAATGTAGATACAGAAAATTTGCAAACACACCTTTTTACTAAGATGACGCGCGAAAATGAATCTATACATTCCTGCGCTTTTGCCGATGCATCAAGCTTCGATTTTCTTTATATGAAATCATGATGGTCCTGAAAAGCATCGTTTTTTTTTCGAGACAGGAAGAATTTAAATAAAATGTTCGAAGTGGCTTGCACTCCAAGCGACAACCCACACAAAACTAACAGCGGTAATGGCTGAATGATAGTGGTATGTGGGGGTATACTCGGGACAGCATTTAGATTGGGCACAGGTGCGGCTCTAGCCCACGGCATTTACAAAATATTTTTTTTCTCGTTAATGCTTACAGATAGACCCCCTGTGCATTAAGATTTTTTGTTCGTAAATGATTACAGCTGCTACATATTATTATATTTACTTCTATATCGGATACACCCTGTATATATATCTTTCTATTTTCAGTGTTGTCTTATTTAAGGCGAATCTGGACGGCCTTTTAATGAGATTCTCTTCCAGTAGATGGCGCGGATCTCTTTCCGCTGTTTTTAGACATACCAATCAAAATATTTTAAATTTGATAAATAGATTGTTTTGAAAACAGTATTTAAAATTGTGCCAACGTTTTATTTTTTTAAATTTTCATTTTCTAAATTTTTTGTTTGGTTCTATTTGGCTTCCAAAAAGGAAAAATAAAAAAGTGGTCAAAGGGCGACGGTTCAGCGGTCCTTACTAATACTAAAACATTTTTTTTTCATTTCTTTCTGATAGCAAATAGCGTCCGAAAGAGGAAAATGCGTTTTCTCTTTGATCTCGTCCGCCGGGACAACCATAACTAGGACGGTAGCACGCTCGTCGAATTGAGTGCGCTACAGAAATGATACCGGTTCGAGTAATCAGATCGTTTCAGTTAGTTCAGTTCTTTCAGATTAGTTAGTCTGTCATATGAACTTGAATGTATAGGGTAACACTATTTCATATGGTTTTTTTAGAAAAATCAAAATTAAAATGCAAATTAATAAGATACTATCAGTAATTTTATTTGATTTACTAGGCTACAAAGAATACTATTAATTCAGAAATACATAATTATAGCACTGATAATATAATCCGTACTATGAATCAGTAGAATCAGTGACTTATTTTGTAAATTGAGTAACTGCTGTTTTCCGAAAACTGAATTATCTCGAGGTATGCACAAATGTGAAGAGCATTTGTAGAACACGTGATTGCAGGAATAAACCTCAAGCGATAGTCAGATCGAAAAGAAAGATACCTCTTGTCTTTTTGAATGGTATGAATTATTTGCGTTATATTACATGTGCCCAAAATCAATTGCTAAGATTGTCTAGAGTATTCGCTACGTTTCATTGAGTGTTATTCTATACCTGTATCTATGAGTTTACAATACAACTTCCTATAGGGTAACTTGTGATAAATGAGTCAGGGTGCCACACACTGTCACAAACATATAAACCTCACTCAACACACACACAGACATCGCACACCTGTAGTCAAGTACCTCTAAAGTTTTTTCTCTGGAACTGACTTAGCACTGTAGTTATTGTATGAAGAATATTTACTTTCTTACAAGTAGCAAACCGCATTATCTAAAAATGGATAAAAGATACTCGTCAAAAGGCGAGAGCATCTTCGTATCAGCGCGAAAAGGAAAAAGGCTTCTTCTAAGATTTAATATTCTATTGTACAAAATGTAAGTTCCATATCTACTTCCCTAGACATTTTATTACTTTGTCATTGCGTATTTCAGTGCGCCAAAATCCAAAAATAATTCTAGGGCGTCCAAAATAAATGAGTATGATACAAGGTATGTAATCTAAGCAGATATAAAAGAAATTGTAATTTATAAGTACATTTTACCGTAAAAAAAATGGCTGTATGCATTTTTTTATTTGCATTTTATTGATGTTCTGTTTCGTAATACCATTGACATCAAGGAAATTGTTGAAGTGGTTTAGTATTTATAATTATGACTCGTTAATAAAAAGTAGATACATTATCTATTATTAACATTTACACATTTTAAGAATTTCCCACTTATTTAAAACATAGGTAGGAAGTAGGTTGGGTTGTGTAAAATACACAAAAAGACAGAACTGAAAGCAGAATTGAATATCCTTATATTTATGCCTTACGTGATGCCATAGCAGACCATCTGTACGTAGATACGTCCTCAAAACAAACATCGGTCTGTGCGTTAGGTTACGATAGAAGCCGGCGGCCTGTCGGCATTTGATGGAAAAAAGAAAAATGAATATTTCTGTTTCGGGCGTTATTATTAGTCCAAATTCAAAAATTAAAAAAGTTTTGTCATTAAGACATTGGTCTTCACATGCGCCGTTGAGCCGATTTTAGAAATTATTTTTAATAACAAACTTACAACATTTAAAAATTTAAATACATAGAAAATAAAAAAATTAAAAAAACATTATTTTAAGACAAATACAGTTTAAAAATTCAAAATCGGTCGTGCCGTTTTCCCAAAAAGCGAGGATCACTTTTCCGATATATTTATCTCTGTCGCACACTTGGACGTCCAGATTCGCCTTAATATGTATATATAAAACCAGAATGGCCTGGCTGGAAAAATAGCAAAAACTTTTCGACCCTTTCCGATCATTCGGCTTTCTTACAAAAAAAAAAAGAAAAAAAAAAACTCTCGGCTTCACGTCCATTTGGTCGTATACGATTAAGAAACAATTAAAATAATTACCTAATCCAAATTCCCATACGAACATTTTATGGCCAGTTGAGAAGGTTGGCGCGTCTGGTATAAATCACACCCCCTTGAGGGCACCTATTAACTTAATTATTTCTCCTTCGCGAAATCGTCCTCGCTTTACCTTAAGAAATACAGAAATTAAGCACCCCTTCCCGCGGTCTCACGTTAGGAAATGTAATTAATTAACGGTAAAGGGCCAAAGAATGTCCCCTAAGTAATTACTGAGGCGTGGAAAAATGTTGAAAAAGAAAAAAACGGTACGTTGAAAATTGTAACCTGGCGCCCCCTTGTGCCTCACTCCAGAGAGCGTCTGGGTGGTTGACGAAGGTAGTTGGAAGACGTCTGAAGTAGGAATAGACCGGTAAAATATCCCTTGAGAGGTATTAACGTAGACAACATGATACTTAACAGTGAAATAGACCTTTCTCTGTTATACCTTATGTATGTATATACATACATACGTATAGATACTGCACCTAATACAACACCTCTTAAAGCTGTTCATCCCCCTTCTTTATCCTCGCACCAAACGCTTTCCAAGGTAATAAAGCTACAGGGGAATAGTACCTAGATTAATTTAATTCCATTACTTTAACGAGGAAACAAAATAGCCTGCTGTCGCATCTAAATAAAGTGGAAAGCTACACTTTTATCTGGCCTCGGGGGTGTTATGTCGAATCGCGTTTTAACTGCGGGCGGGGTAATTGTACAAATCGATAGAGCGTTTTGCACTGATTGGAGTGAGTGTATGTAGTAAAGTTTTATGCAGACGTGTGGGGCTTAACGCGCGTCCCACCTCACTTATCGATATATCTGGTGTATGTACGAACGATTACATAAATGGGCCCGTAGTAGATGGGGCGAAAAAAAAAATATATGCCCTCACGCCTGGTGATTGTTATTCCAGAGGTTTATCCTATATAATTGATAACCTTCTAGCACTTTGTAGATGATTTAATTCTATAATGGGGAGGTGCGCGTTGCGACATCCTTAGACTCGTTTATATAATGGATTGCTTATATGTTTAATATCAACATCTACAGAGAAGCAAATAAATGCGAGTTTTAAAATATTTTTTGTGGGTGAGCCTGTGGATGTAGGTTAGTTTAGCTAAAATATTTTCGACTTCCGGTAATGTTCCCTAATACTGGAAGTAGTTGCCAACTTTGTTATTTCAAATAAAAAGGTAGTAGGGGAAGGTGGGGCAAGATGGGAACATTAAGCTTGAGAACACTGCCATCAGGATGTGAAATTGATATACAATTTCTAAGTACGTTGTTAGTAATCTGTAAACATATCACTGTGAAAATTTTGAACACATTTTTGACTAATTTAATAGTCAGGAGAGGTCCACACTCTTTCCGTGTTATTTTGTCGAGAACTATAGAAGTTT
Organism: Protaetia brevitarsis; assembly: GCA_004143645.1. Taxonomy (NCBI): domain Eukaryota; kingdom Metazoa; phylum Arthropoda; class Insecta; order Coleoptera; family Scarabaeidae; genus Protaetia; species Protaetia brevitarsis. Next base: position 3,508 of record RXPK01003571.1, on the reverse strand, counting down.
AAAATTTGACCGAGCAAAGATAGTCAAGTATTGTTATTGCTAAGAGGGTTTATTTTGTCCAACTGACACGTGGGAATTATAAAATACTTCTAGTCACATTTTATTAGATCTAGATAAATTACTAGCTGTTTAACTAATGAAATGCGATCTATTGGTGTTTTGTTAACACCATTTTCTAAACACCAACGTCTTTTTAAATATGCAACTCCATTTCTTAGTGCTATAATATCTCTCTTTAAGACGTTTTCTAATTATAAATATGCAAAAACCACTCATTCACAAGTTTTGGTGTTCAACTAAACGTACCAATTTTTAAAATGATTTTTTGAGAACCATTATAAAATTAAGTGAATGTTTATGCTATTTGATTCAAGTCTAAACTAATTGCGTAAATAGATGTTCCCAATACATCTTTAAGATGTTGAAATTTTTATGCCCCATGGAATTAACGTTTAATAACACGAAGTTACACTTCGCAAGTCAGTCACATTTGGTGGTTTGTTTGGATATGTTAATAACGGAGAATCAAACACGAAAAACAGATACACGTGCAATGCAGGTGGTGCGTATAATGCAATACTGTATTAGAATAGGTGGGTTTCTATATTTCTATCCGAGGGAAAAATTCTGATTGGTTGACGCTTCTGAAATGTCTAGAAAAAATAGTCAATGCCTCATATCTGAAACAAGAATTCCACACGACATTCTAGTCATTTCTGTTCTATTAAAATATGACGCGTAGTCAACTCGTCTGGCAAAGTTTGGGAAAAAATCACACTAAATATTTGACTAGCGCAATAATTAACCGCCAACACCGTAATATTTCAACAGTGCAGGATTGAGCAAAAGTTGATATACCAATGTTCTAAGTACGTTTTGTTGTAATCTTTAAACATTTATCTGCTGATGGATGAATTTATAATTTTTCGATGGGTACTCTTGATGTTGTGAGAAAATTTTGAAAAGAAATGTGTAAGGCAAGATGGGGTTCCAGGTGAGTTAAGAATGGGTCGTACCATAAATCTAGGTAATAGGTAAAAACAAAAAATAGATTCTTAAAATATTCTTAAAAACATGCAGGGACAAAGCTTAAACTCTTTAAAGCGGAACTACTTAAAATAACAAAAAAAAATACAATAACGATAAGAATATTAAACTTAATCTTCACAATTGAGACAATAGAAGACGAACTCATCCACGTTGTTCGCACAGCCTCTATGTACCCAACCTCGCCATCCATGGCATTGTATCAATACTGTTCCTTACAATACTAACTTGAGCGGTCATCTTCCGTCAACAGAGGAACTTGATTATTTCCTTGATGTTTTCTAAAAATCTATCTCTTTGCTTTCCTTACAAAATTCGGCTTCTTGATCTCTTCTGTTCTCTTCTTTGTCATTTTTTTTTTCCTTTAACTCTCCCTCAGCACTTTTAGTTGCCTTAGGGATTCTCCAGAATTCTATTTTCTTGTAGCAGATTTTTATACGTAGTACTTATAAGGATTGTTGTATTTCCCTTGTTACGCTTTGATTGAACCTGTACTTTATTCCTAACATCAGAAATAGGCATTATGTCTTCGATAAAGCATAATGGCATATCCAGGCATAACGGACCAGACTGAAGAGTGAGATAATGGTGTCACCATGTTGCCCCATACCAATAGCCCCATCTTGCCTCTTTGGGACATTTTCTGGTTATATTATAATAACATATTAAATATTTGAAATAACAAATAAACACACTATAGAAAATACATGCAAAACATGTCAATTAATAAGCACAAAAAAGTGTAGTTGTAAATAATTTACTTATGCTTCCGATACTGGCAGCTGAACTCACCACCAAAATAATAACGAAATTCTGGAAATTGCAAAGTTCAGCACAAACAGCAATAACTTTGTATTATGACGAGTAAAAGTTTCACTACATTAAACACAAAAACAGCACTTGTCAATATTAGGACTACTATTTTTGACAGATGCTTACTGCCGTTTTGTAGATAAGACGATGTCCCCATCAATGCCTCGTGGCCCATGCTTGCCCCACTCTTCCCCTTTTTTTTTATTTCAAATTTGGAAATTCCTAAACTCTGAATTTTGTCAAGTTTAAAATCAACACCCATGCCCTTAATTCTTTATGCTTTACAAGATATTGCGCCTCTTTTAAATAATTTTGTATTATGCAGTGGTACAGCCAACCTTTCAGTTGCTTTGCAGTTGGTATTGTGTAAATTTTTTTCAATTTTAATTGTAATAAATATCCACCAAATGGGGTATTTATTATTTCCACACAAAGATCCATCAAGAAACCATTTAAACTGACAGCAGGGAAAGAGGGGGCAAAAGAAAAGACCTTCAATTTGTGATAACTCATTTTTCTCAAATAGCAATCGCTTAGTTTTTCTCTGCGGCAATCGATTGATCGACGAAAAATACGTATAAATGTTAAAAACCGTTTTTAGCTGAAATGAATGGTTTAGGAGATATGGGAGAAAAACTGTCGCAGCATAATAATTACGAGTACATTCTAGGTGACCATGATCATAACAATTAAAGATATATGCATCTGTCACATATCTGTCAAAGTGACAAATTGAAATTATAAGAGATTAAATACTAAACGCATGCTTGAAATATCAATAAAAATGTCAGGTACAATTTTTCAATGAAGACTATCCACTACCAATCACCGACCCACCGTCATAACCACAAGTTTGAACAATGTTATACTGAGTGTATTGTTTCCCCGGCCTTCTGTATACCCTATTCCGCCTGTCATCGAAGAAAAGACAGTATCTGGATTCATCTGTGAATAATATTCTAGACCGGGTCTTCTTGCGTTACTTCCAGTTGCCACAAATCGTCTGAGACTCTAGAAATGGTTGACTGATTTTAACATTAAGGGGAGGTTTACCTGTATTTGACTGGATTGTATTTTTGGTTTTTTTTGCTTTTTTGAGCTCCAAATATATAACATACATGGTTAAAGCGGTTTCGTAATATTCGCAATTGTTTTAAGCGTGCGGCTTTATTAAAGAAGCGGGTGTACCGAACACAAAACGGAGCAAATTAGATGTAATACTATATTCGACTCGGGCTGCTCTGGTCGAATATCATACTTTATTGTTTGTTAGTGTATTATAGTTGTCTTTAACGATTAGAATGCTCACTCTGCAGTTGGAATCACAAATAAATGACAGAGTAGCTATTTATCATTACATAATATGAAGCAATTAGAATCCGAAAATAAAACGACACATTTTGAAGAAACTGATCTATACAATATTTTCTTTACTTAAACAACTTTCCCCCAGCTTTAGAAAAACTACTACTAAAATGTACATTTTAATTGCAGATGCACTTACTTACACTAAATTTCTTATAAAAGCTGGCTAGAATAGAGGCAAAGGTAACCGCACTACGATCATCACAGAGTAGCAAGGAAAATGGAACCCGTCGCTGCGATGCCTTAAAAGAAATTTTCGACGGATTTCGGATAGGCGACTAAG
>RXPK01003570.1:0-28039 GCA_004143645.1 Protaetia brevitarsis | reverse complement strand
TTAAATGACACGTACTATATATTGTTATATTTTTTAATTCAGCAGAAAATTCTACGATTCCAACTAGAGTTTGATGCACTTATCTTCAACTATTTGTAAAGCGAATACTCACGCTATAGAAGTTCTTTGACAAAGATTCTTTATAAAACTTTTACGAAACTTTTATAAAAGATGTGGTATGTAACTGATTAATTCTCACTTGTTTTAAGTTAAGTCTCGCTTATTAAAACTATAACATACAAACGTTATTAAATTTAACATATCATACATATTATACGTAGATAAAATTAGTAACATAAGAAATATAAAATTATAAATTGACTGTTTTTCAAACAGGACACCTGTATATTATTAGATTGTTAGGTGTGCAATCATCCTTTGTAACATGTTAAGTGCATTGTGCAATTTATAAACCAAATAATGGAACATATTGAAATATTGAAAGAGAAACTTAAAATACTTTTTTTTAAACTAGTAGTGTTAGTATGCATGAGCAAATGGCATAAACTTTTGTAATGATTAAATTCCTATACTTATCTTAAACTATTTCCTTACAAATAGTTTAAGATAAAGTGTAACCTTAGTTACACCGTTCTACGTAATTTATTATTTTTTACTTGTTGTATGTATTAGAGATACTGCATTTTAAAAATATTAACACCACGTCAAGTTTCTTGTTCATATCAAATAGGTGTTTACTTAAAACAAGGACTTTCAGTTTTCTGAATTTCCTTACATGTATTGACAGCAAGTAGAGGTATCTTTCATTTTCAGCAACTTCTTCATGCATTTTTCGGCATTCTCTGTGAATATAAAATAAATTTAAACCGGAATGAAATAATTCCTCCATATTGTTTAAGAAGAGTGGTAAGTAGAAACCTGGCAATAATATAATAGTGAAATGTAAAAAAAAAAAAACTTGACTATACTATAGAAAGAATGTTCAAATTATTGTAAACCCCAAATTTTAAAATTGGAAGTATCGTTATGACGGAAAACTTCAAACTGGCTACTTCCACAGAAAACCTATAGGTATATAAAGGTTTCTTATGTACTAAATTAACATCGAAACTATAAGTTTTGATAATAAAACTCAGAGCAGGTAAACAGCAAATCAAATTCTGGGTGAATCAGAAAATGATTTTCTCAATATTGGGACAATTGTCCTAGTTAGGAATATGCAACAAAGTGTATTTAACTTGATCACGGCGCACACTGGATGCGTCTTTGTGCGATTTGTAACCCGCACAAAGACGCATCCAGTGTGCGCCATGATCCAGTTAAATGCACTTTTTTGCATACTCCTAACTAGGACAATTGTATACTTCCAGGCAATCCCAACCTATGGTATTAAATGAATGATCGCATACTGAATTTGATTAAGGGGAGGTTTACATATATATATCGGAAAAGTCCAAAAACTTTGAGCTTTTTTTTCAGACAAAGGAAAAGATATACGAAATACGGTTTTTTCTTAATAAATATATTAAAACTTGAACATTAAAAAAAATATATTTTTTTTAATGACAAGACCACTATAACGTTCGCTATTTGTATCTAGGTAGCAATGTGCACAGAAAACAAGGTCAAACTGCGTAAACTCTAGCATACGCAAAAGTGATCTGAAATTGAAAATAAAAAGAAGAGTTAGAAATATATTAAATTTGTTGGAGGTTATACCTAAATTTAACCAAATAAGTCGAAAGCAAACAATGTGGCAGATACCTGGACTTTGATTTGACTATTTTCTATTTCTTTTTTGTGTGTATGTGGATATAAAAATGTGGAATATTGCAATTTTTAGTATATTATAGGTATAACCTCCAATAAAAACTGTTTACATTAAGAAAACAAAAGAATTAAGTTGATATATTGAACACTTGAAGAACTAGCACTTACGCAGATTTGAAAAATCATGTTTCGAGAAAAACGCGTTCAAAGTTTCTCAGCAAAAATTTTTACAAATAGTTCAACATACACTTAGTCAGCTATTCCAGCACCATACATTAATCCTTCTTCTTCTTCATACTTCTGCATTTGCAAAATTTGTTGCTTCCCTTCAGACAGCACAGCAAGTTTTGCAGCGCTGGACATACTCTGCTCTGCTCGTTGTATGCGCTGACGATCAGAATTGATGACGAAATTTTTGGCATCAAGTCCTACTGCAATTCCCACCGCATTCATTATATTTGTAATACAGCAAAGTAACCTTCATTGAATAAATTTGCGGCAATGTAGGTAGCAGGTTGAATTGTTTATAGGTCGCAGTGTAAATCTTTTGGAGCTAGTTTCTACACACATGAACTAAACGAGTCGTTTCAGTATTGACAATTTTTTCTAATGCATCTTTGCAAGAAATCTAGAAAAAACTTGATTTTTTTTTTGCAAAAGAGGGTCATGTATGAATGAAGCAAGCTCAACCTTGGCTTCTGCAACGCGCCACTTACATACGCTGTCTACACCTTTTGGGCAATAAATGTGTCGTGGATCCGCGTCGGTTGAACATTTATAATGAAATGTAGCCCAAATAGCTGCCTTCATTTTTTATGCAGAATCTGGATGTTGTCTAATTGCCAATCCATAGTACACTATTGTTAAATTATCAAAAACTTTGTCAGTCAGTTTACCAGCGTCCTTTCTTCAAAGTCCACTCATTCCTTTTTGTACATCTCCAACGCATTCTCTTTTTTTTTCTTGGACAGTAACATCTTCGTACGGCTAAAAATCACAAATTGCTCAAAAACTTGTCTTGTCTCAGTCGCCTATCCGAAATCGTGCGAAAATTTCTTTTAAAGCATCGCATCGACTTCCATTTTTCCTGTGATACTCTGATGATCCGTAGTGCGGTTACCTTTGCTATCATATTCTAGCCAGCTTTTCTAAGACATTTAGTGTAAATGCATCTGCAATAAATCGATACATTTTATGGTAAGTAGTTTTCTAAAGCGTGGAAAAGTGTGTTTTAAGTAAAAGAAATATTGTTAGATCAGTTTCTTCAAATGTGCGTTTTATTTCGGATCTAATTGCTTCATATTATTGTAATATAAATAGCTACTCTGTTGTTTATTTGTGATCCCGACTGCAGTGGCATTTCTAATCATTATAAAGTCAACGATACATACACTAACAAACAATAAGTATGATATTTCGACCCGAGTAGCCCCGAGTCGAATATAGTATTACATCTAATATGCTCCGTTTGTGTTCGGTACACCCGCTCTTTTAATAAGCCGTAGCGGCTTAAAACCATGGAATATTACGATACCGCTTTAACCATATATGTTATATATTTGGAGCTTTCAAAAAATGCAAAAAGCCAAAAATCGATTTTTCCAGTCAAATACATGTAAACCTCCCCTTAATACATACACAGACGTACGAACAACTGCGACTTGCGGGTGTATCCGATCAGGTTGGGATTTGTGCGTATTCGCACGAAATTTTATACCAAAATAGAAATGCATTTGCATGCAAATACAATTATATACCGTATGCTCAAACAAATGAAGTTTTTCTTTGAGATATAACACGGTAAAATAAATTGAAGAAAAAGAATTAATTTTATTCTTTTTCAAAATCAAAATAGAAATGTAAATATGGATATCGAAAAACTTATTGAACTAATTCGCGAGAGATGTTTCTAGGACCAAAAGAAACCGTGTTATCATTTTCGTGATGTTCAGAGCTCTTTTTTGCGTTGAAAAGTCGTTGTCTATTAATAAAGATGAACTTTTTAGGAGGTGCAGCCGACTCATAGACCTTATTCGAACGCAACCAATGTGCGGTCTGAACAGACATGCGTAAACGCACGGAAATGTAAGTCGTCGCATCCAGTGTGGGCCAGGCCTTATCCTTTACCACCATTACAGAAAACTTTCCACCGTTCGACTCGTTATCTTTAATATCTGTTTTGCGTCGCGGCTAATTTAACTCCTCAGTTAATGCTCTAACTTTCCTACGTGATCGCCACTCATCAGTGAGTGGACATTCAAATAAAACATGCCTCCCTCCCCCTCTTCCAATTCAACTACCTGTTACGACAAATTTACCACCATTTCCCTAAATGTTAACGTTACTGATTTCCTAGTCCTCCTCCCATTAAAGCAATATCCCACCTACTCTGCTAATCGCTATCAAGTTTATCCCAAAACACTCTTTTAACTACGCTAGCCGAAATTAACCCGTACCTAATTATCGCGCTATCACCCCTATACACCGCCATTTTCGCTAATTGATCCGCCCTCGCATTACCGATTGTACCTACGTGAACCCTAGTCCAAAAAAAATTTTACATCCCCTCACGTGACATGCCAAATATAAATAGCAAATCAGTTGATTTTTTTATATTCCCTAATGTTTCTAATACACATAAGCTATCAGTTATAATTCGCACGTCCTTTGTAAATTCCCACTCGCGCCTAATATAACATATTTCCTGATTTATTGCAACTAATTCCGTCTGAAAATGATTGCGATGATCCCCTAACTTAAATTTTTGATTATATATTTCAATACTCCCATTATAAACAAAGTACAAAGTATGCGACTCATTCATTATAACTACTACAATACAACTTGCCCTACAAATCGCATCACCCTATGGATTGTTTTACTAATGACCAACAGTTAATAATATTAGTTTTACTAATGGCTTAATATTATTTTTGTTATGTGTTAGTAAATAATGATAGAAAAATAACACTACTAAAACAAAAAATGAACAAAGGAACAATGCTTGTACGTAAAATATTGATTTAGGTATTCTGTAACTGAATATGTTTGTGTCTTTTCCGTAGCAAATCTTACGTCAGCTCAGTTGGAACGTTTCCGAAATATAACGTTTGTGCGCTTCCGGCGACTTCATTATCTTTATTTGATCCCACAAAAATGAATGGTTATCGAGAACATGTTTTTTTTTTATCATGCTCACTTAATGGCTGGAGCATTGTCCTCTTTCTCTTGGGAGTTATGCGAGTTAGTTCTGAATCTTTCTCTCAGCTTACTTGCCTATCTTAGAAAGTAGGTAACGTAATAAACGTATTTGCGAAATTATTTTCGTTGAAGTTATTACTACTTTAATTTCCATGGTGTTCGAAAATTTATTATTTTTTAATGCAGAATTATAGGCAGAATTATATGCAATTAGTAGCTGAGTGACATGAGGTTGATATCAATTTAGTGAAATAACGAAAACGCTATCTTTACAACGATTTCTGTAATGTAAAATACTAAATGTGTTTTCTCCAAATTTCGCCATAACACGGTTTAATAAAATCAACAAACATTTTTAATTTGTAATATTAAGTAGATTGTATTATATATTGCATTAATGAACGTTAATGAAACTTATTGTAACCAGCTTAATTATATTACTACTCTCTGTATACGTATAAAATATATATCCATAACAACGTCTACTTTAAAGAAAAACATTTTATTGCTGCATTTAACAGTGCAAGTATACCAAAGCTCTTGTGCAATACCCGACATTAATCTTGCTATTGCATTTGATTTTTCATATTGTTGATGTTATCGCTAGTCACGTAGTTTCCTTGTCTCTCATATATCACCGGTAACTACAATTCGGATTCAATCAGAACAAAGAATCCGTGAATTTTATCATCCACCGGTAACGAGATGCAACTCACGCTAGATTTTTTTTTAGCGGTCGTAAAATAAGCTTGGATTTTTAATAATAGATGGCGTGTTCAATCAGCTTTTATTCCTGCGATAACATATTGCCATTTTTTCATGATCCATTGATATCGCTTTGTTTTATTGTTATTGTTAGTTGCATTTATTTATTACGTGTCAGTGTCGTATATAACGAATATACCAGTAACCCGGCCAAAAAAATATTTTTGTATGTTTCTACTATTTCGTGATGAATATAAATTATTATTTTTAATAATAAGTATAATAATATTTATTGAAGAAGAGAAATTAAGTAAAAGGTAGAAGTCCCAATTATTGACACTTTAAGGGATAGAATAATGTCAATTTTTAAGATTCCAAGATGATACTGCAAGAACAATTTTGATGTTTAAACCTAAAATAAATGCGGAATTATTTTCAAGCGAAAGCTACGCTAAAATACAGCAAAAGAAACTATTATAGAAAAAAATACAGGGAAGGTGTCAGTAATTGGACAGGATCAGAAATTGGTACATTTACCTTAATTCTGTGCAAGTACAACCGGAATTTTAGCTTCTGTAAAAAAGAAAACTCAATATAATAAAAGAATAAGGAGAAACAAAACTAGCAGACTTCTTAGTTTTATTAATAATACGTTTACAGAAAGTCTTCGATCCTGTAATAACAGGTTTCCTGTAACATTAGTTTTTAAGGTTTTTAAGTTGTTAGGTAACTTATTGTATCGTTTCTTTCCTGTATACATATGTCACTGCTCCGGCGGTAATGCTGAAGCCACTTCTTGAAATAAATAAATCATATATTAATGCAAACAATAGTGCAACCTTTGGAGCAATGGCTTACAGAGACATGACGGCTCAACTTCTCCAAGAATTGGCAATTGGCAATTGGCACTCCAGAGCAATAAGCCGTAGCATAAGCTGTTCACATAGTAGAAATTTCGTTAGTTTAGACAGTATACGTAATTGTTTACATATTTTATATTTAAATTGTTTATATAATACAATGTACATTGTAAATTAATAAAAATCTGTTTATGTACTAAAAGAAGTTCGTAATTTTCGGTTTCTTAAATTGTTCACATATTCCAGCATTTCACATAAAACACTATTCACACAATGACGAGTCCAGAAAGCAGCTGATGGTGTACTGGCTTGCACGTTTGACTATCACTCGCGGGGTCCTCCGTTTGAACTCGACGTATTGCTCTAAGAGTGATGTTTTCGTAATTTCTCTGATTTGTTGACAAATGCTGAGAGAGGAACTGCTTAAGTAGTAAGCAAGCTGTAATTACGACAGCTGTTGGAGAATGAAGGCATGAATTATTATTATTACTATAGTTACAAATATAAACGTCGAAAGTTTAATTTCTTCATAATTTTAAATTTCGATTTCGATGTTATTAAGACCTGAGGCCATAGGAGTGTCATAGCCAAAATATGTGGTCCAAAAAATATATTAAATATTTTTTGTGAATGTAAGGACGTTTTTTTCGTATACACTTTCTTTTTTATTTGTTCAACCCTATCTTGAAGTTCTCAGAATTACCAAAAGTATGGAAGACTGCCCGAGTGTACCCTATACTAAAAAGTAGAAGCCCAGAAAACGTATGCAATTAAAAACCTATCTCTATTTTATGTAACTTTGCAAAGATCTTTGAGTCTATAATATGTGATATACAGATCAAATAGTCGGCCTATAGTCAGGGCACCGCAGGTCGGAACTATTCTGGAAGGGAGATAGTCGAGTGAAGTGCTGTATCACGTGGTATCACCAATGCATCCCTACTTCTCACTTGTCGAATGGTTCCGACATACGATACCCCGATCATAGGTCGACTGTTTGATCTGTATACAATTCGGTTAAGTGTATTATTTCACCAACTCAGCACGGATCTATGCCTAAGCGCTCCGCAGTCACCAACTTAGGGTATTTTACTCAATTTGTCTCTGAAGGCTTTGATAATCAATGTTACGATGATGTAATATATACCGACTTTCTGAAAGCGTTTGATCAAGTTGACTATTATGTGCATTTGTGGATGCTGATTATTGGTTTTTCATCATCACTATTCACACCCTATTTGAAGAATATCTACATGGATGAGAACAGTTTGTGCATTTCAACCACCACTTCTGGTTTACCGCAGGGATCGAACCTTGATTCAGTGTTACATTTGTTATTTATAAATGATATCCCCGATGTCACTAACTGCAAACATTTGGTATTTGCAATTACGACAGCAATTTTCTGTTCCCAGATTCCGTGAAGTTTTCTAGTCCATAAACCAGCAGGTGCCCGGTTGCCTGACTAAAGTTTCGTTGTATATTTCTGTTTGGAAAGGAGGTAGTGAAAGGTAAACTTATCTTAAACCGAGTATGTACACATTACATTAGAATGATATTTCCAGCATGCTGCTGTAGGGTTGCAGTAGCTTATTTGATTAATCTGACTTCCTTTCCACATACCTTTTCTACTTTTCTAGCTTCCTCTTTTCTATTTAAATGTCCAACATTGCAACTGTTTTTGTTTAATTAAGCTCGGTGCTGATCCTACACATAGCTTTTCTCTGATATCGTGACTCCTGATTTTATCTTTGCTCATCTTAAGAACTTCATTTTCATTGCTTGAATTTTTTTGTTTACTTGCTTATATCAAGACAAATAAAAACTTTCATTTTTATTAATAATTAAATATACGTAAATCGTATAATCTAGTGGTCATCTTTATCATTTCGTGTAGTTATGTGTGTTTATCCGCCTTCGAATTTCAACCCTTTTCTTAAATATTTAAACTCATTTACCTGCTCTAATGTTCTTCCATTTATTTGGATATTCCGATCATATTATTTATTTGATATTTTCATTACTCTAGTGTTTTAGTTTTCCTTCATTTATGTTCCAATTTCCTTTTTCCAATGTATTGTACCATATTATGTTATTTTCCGGTAAATCTTTTTCGTTATTACCAAACATTGTTACATTGTTTACAAATTCGGATTCCGTAATCTTCACGGTTAATAATTTCCGGTATCCCACACGTAAATCTCTACCTACTCTGTAGTTACCCTCAGAATATCATAAACTATTAATGTAAACAAAATAGGGCTTATCCAGCTGTCCTGTCTAAGGCGCAACCTATATTTCTAGGTTTCACAATATTCCCTAATATTTTTAAAACATTTTTAATTGCATGTATCAATTTATGGTAATCCCATCCCTTCTTCAATAAGTCCGAGACTTTCTGTCTTAGTATTCTCTTAAATGCGTTTTCTAGTTCTACAAACTATACACTTCTCGGATTTTTCCGGGTAATTTGATTGGATGAAAATGTTTGATCCTTACCACTTACATGTATACATACAAGCATGGACGCCTATGTGTTACCAAACCAAGAAAATGTAACGGTCGCCGAAACATTATAATAAAGAAATAGAGCAAATGACCACGTTTCCAACTTGCAAATCTAATGGATTAAATTCATGATCGAGTCAAATGAACATTCATGAAGCGAGTGACTGAATGAAGGAACACTATGGCATCCGCTATAAAATTACATAGTGAATAAAGGCAGATATTAGCCTGGAGACCTGGTTTGGCTATTCAACCCTCAGCGACAGTGAGGCTTCTCATCTAAGCTGCAACGATCGTGGGACGGTCCTTACGAAGGAATAAAAATAATTAACGATGTCATCTATCGCATTAGAAATAAGCCCAATTGGAGGCCAAAGGTAGTGCATTTTAACCACCTTGCTTCTTTTCTTAGAAACAACTGAACGAAACTTGGAGACAACCACTAGGACGGTATACAGAATGTTCGAGTGTGTAAGCTTTCCGGAAGGACTTACATAAGAGAAATTTATGAGTGATTAAGAAAATGGCCGTAAGATTAATCGTAGCGTAACGACAAAGATTCAAAAGGATCTGTTTTTGGCTCCTGGCGGTTATGCGCTAAGGCATTGTGTTTTCCCAGATTTAATAATGGGAAGTGGAATAGCCACCGTATTTAAGAGAAAGTTCGGAGGTGTAGAAGATCTCCGAAGAAGCCCGAACCCAGTGGTAGGCAAAACGTTGTATTTACCAGGTAAAGAACGACCTTTGTTTTGGTGTCGAAAGAGTCTCCAACCGGAAAACTGAGCCACCGATCCATGTAGCACAGTTTGAGAGAGCCCAGCAAGATCACAATACTAAAATTAGGCTGCGGACTGGATGGTATGAACTAGAAACTCATGCAGGCTTAGATGTTCTGTGTGCTGCTACAACCCAGATAGAAGACAGACGATGGACAGTGGCATGTTATTTCTTCCAGGCCTCGTTATGTAAAAAAGGGAGCGAGATATCCGTACTTGCATAAAGGTGGTAATTTCTGTTTCGGAGCGGGACAGACCTAAGGAAGGGGCAGTGTAGGGCACGCATGCACTTATTCGTGAATTTTGAATTTCAATTTCATACTATGCTAGCAAATGACGCCACTTCTTTATTTATCTTGTCACGTAAACAATGAAATTGCTCATAGAAGACGCTGTTGTATGCCGCATCATAGATCCGCAATGGAAATATCTAGCGCGAAGGAAAAATGTCAGTTACTCCACAAACAACTGATTTGGGACTGCGTAAGCGCTCTAAATGAGAATAGCACCCAAAATGAATTAACTTTAGCTTGGGTTCCTAGCCACTCGGGCATGAGAGGAAATGAGGCACCAGATGAGCTGGCCAGACGAAGTTCGTCAAGATCATTCGTTGGAGCTGGCGTTTCTTTCGACACTACCAAATCTCAAATTAAAAAATCCATCAATGAATAGATACATAATCAGTCCGGAGAGTGATGGTAAAAATCGCCGAGCCAGAGACAGGCAAAAGAGTTCCTAAAGGAGGCCTGAATTTACTAGGGATCTACTGAATAAAGACTGTCAAAATAATAGAAAATCTGCTGACTGGGCACTGTAGACTAAGTGGGCATACATACAACATAGGGCTGGTAGGTGACGCAACTTGCAAGTTCTGCCAAGAGGAGGAAGAAGCCCCAATTTATGTTCTAATGTGAAAGCCTGGCGAGGACAAGGTTTCTAGTAATGGACGTGGAGAAACCCACAGCTAGCAATTACACAAAAAAGTCGCTGTCAAAGATGATACGCCTAACTAATTCTAAGAGGACAAAATTAGAGAACGTCTTCTAGGAAAAAGTGGATCACAATAGATCTGAAAAGGTCGCAGTGAAACAGGTCCATAGGCCACCCCAATCCTAATCTAATCTACTCCACAACCAAACGCGAGTTAGTTTGTATTGGAGAATGCTATTAGAAAATCATAAGGGTAACGTGCGAAGTAGGCGAACGGTGAAAATAAATAGTGAATATTTAGTATTCATTTTCACCAGTATTTAAGTGAATTTAGATTAATAAGTACCTTTGTTAGTACCTTAGTTAGTTAATATTAGTGTGTTTAGTAGTGTTATTTTATTTTAATTAGCCTTTAAGTATACAAATAAATACTTTTATATGATTCTGGGTACACTCCACTATACATTTTCTCTTTCCAACCTCCGTTCTGTGAATCAAATGCTTAATGTTATATTTTTATTTTTTAAGGAAAATATACTTCGATAAACAAATTACCGTTGCACAACATATGTATATTACAAACAGTTTGTTACGCAGCTATAGTAAGATTTTATAGTGAAATTATTACAACACTGCTAAAAATCAAACATACTAATCATATTCACATAATATTTTTTAGTTGTTTGTCACTATCGTCAACATGAAGAGAGTTAAAATGGATATTTGCATTAGTAGGGAAATATATAACGAATGATAAATACCTATACGAGAATAAATAATATGTTCCCGAAACATTTCGTTAATAACTTCGGGGGTACATATAACTTGGATGAGGTCTATAATTTCAAAATACTGTTTTGTTCCTTCTTAATCAAGATGAATATTTTCAAATTTTAAATTCTCTGGGGATGCGTTAATAATAATAGCGGATATAACGGTAGATTACAATTTCCCTCAAACTTGTGGTTTCCAAGAGACCCTAATAAACACAAATGAATAACATGGGTCTCACGTTCTATAATACATTACTATTCCTATATGTATAAAGTACCCTATACGTTCATTAGGGAATGAGCGAATATTTTCTAAATACGTTTGAAAGTAGAGTACATTATGTATTATGATGTACTAGGAAATAAAACTACTTAATCTATCTGACAAAATTATACCTCCAATAATAACACGGACTACATCTCATTTGCCTGCTGTGAATATATACATACATAAGTATGTTTCACTTCTCTGAGATACCTCCAGCAGTTTCACTTTACCCTTAATTCCTGAAACACCGCCGCAGTTAAATACTTAATTGAAAATTCCAACACCCTTAACATTATTTATTGTATACCTAAAAATGTTGTATATATAATATCGTAAGCAGATATTGTACGCATTGGGAAAATTATGATACTAAGCAAAAGGAAATAGCTATATCATGTCATTCAAATGTTTTCGTGACAGAGATAAAATAACACAAGCGCAGTTATCTGTTATACTGAAAACGCATAAGGAATATATAATAGTATATACAAAGCTGAAACTACGAGATATTATCTTAGAAAACATCAAATCTCATTAATTTGAATGATACAAAGGAACAATGCAAATTGACAATCTTAGATCGGAGTGAAGAAAATTGGCATCCATAGAGTATTGTAAATCGCGCTTTTCATCTTGAAAGATTTAAGGGGCTAAAGCTGCCTCTGAAACTGGGACGATTTTAGTTTACTTTTTTGCAATTTACACCGTTATCGCGAATAAAAAAAATGAGACTGCATATCTTTATACCCGCCTTCTAGAGGTCTATCAAATTAGTAGATGAGATACGGGAGGACATGTGGTGATGGACGCTCCTACATTTTAACACCACACATTTCGTTATCTTCCATTTCCACTACATTTTTACCCATAAAAATTCAATATTAAACCCATTTACACTATTTTAAATTCATATTTACCTGTAGCGACTCTTGGATAATGCCAAGACCGTTTTTCCTGAGAAAAAATCCTGGTGGGAGCAAGCTTGCAGAGCGCCATTTAATTCCCATTTTGGGCCCCCGTTTTCTTATGGACAATCACCTACCTAAGAATAGCAGAATATTAATTAGTTTGGTTTGCAAAATAGTTTTGAAATATTATTTGTGCTATGCGCTAAAATTTAGGTTAACACGTTGATGGACATCTACTTGTGTAGGTGGACTCTGAGAAAAGCTCCTAGTGTAAAACATGTAGTTTAGATATTTACTCAACCAAATTTATGTAGTTATATTGTTATGCTATTTTCTGCATGTTATATGTTTAAGCATGTATACGGCTGGTGGGCCATCGTGCCCCAGTGGACCAAGCTTTAGTTTCTCGTGGGACAGTGGGGTTGCAATCCTCTCATCTTCAATTTAAACATTTTTAGACACTTTGCGCATTAAATGTTTATTTTTATAATATTGACCGCTACGATAAGAGATAATACATTTTTTTTTCAAATAATTCAATAACAAAATTCATACACCTTTTCGGTCTGCCACTTTTTGAAACATTCACCAGCACAGAACGGAGAGATTTTCCAAACAAGTTTTACATGTTAGACTGCTCTCCTTTCTCTTCTTTTTTTTTTGGCACACTCTTTGCACCTTAGGAAATACATATTTCTTTTATAGTATTCTGGAATCGGTACGCGCTCTTGAAAATGTTGAATTTCTTTAGGAGCTTCGCCTTTTGCATTTGAATGTTTAACTCCGCTATGGATTGACGTAAACATAATTAGAAACCTGCAGTCCTTCATATCTGGATCAATATCTAAGAGAAATTTTATCATACCCTCTCGATATTCGATATAACGCATCTACTGTCTGTTGGTTACTTGTTTATATATATAGGGTGAGTTTTTTTTTATCTTGAGACAACGGAATATCTCTAAAACACTTCGGCACCATTCAATGAGCCCCCTACATTATTAAGATCTTTTTTTGATTTGATGCAGTGTTTACAGATATTCCGTTGTCTCAAGATAAAAAACTCACCCTATATAAAAAAAGAATTCCACATTGCTATATCTAACAAATGGAAGATAACTTTCTTATACCATCGTATGGTTTCCCTTGTGAAAGAGTAATAAAAAATCATATGATCTGATTGATCTATGCCAGACATATTATTATATTCAGCTACCTCCACAGGTTTTAGCTTTCTAGTCCCATGTCCATTAGTTGCTACAATTAGAACAGGGCGATGAGCTGTTGTTAGATAAAGAAAATCTGTGTTATCCCCCCATTGAGACACGTAAACCTTTTTTTGTCGCTTCCAAACGTGTTCACCTTTTTTGAGCTTCTTTGTTACAACGTACCTCGGATTACGTTTGCCGTTGGAACGCAAAGTTCCGGTGACTTGGGTATTCTTTGCAACAGTCGATTAGAAAGAGTTATACTATTGCAGTAATTGTCCATAAAAACATGATGACCTTTATGAAGGTATGGTTGTAAAAGTTCAACACTAGTGCATCGATTTTTGAAAGGTTGCTGTCACCTTCATCTTGTTCTTTATACATCTCCAAATTGAGAGTATAGCCACTTGGCGAACATAATCCATAGAATTTAATATTATATTTAGTTTTCTTCTTCTTCATGTAAGTGAGGAACGTGGTACCGCTAAAAACTGTAAGCTAAGATTATTGAAAATTTTGAACACCAAATCTAAATACATCCTAAACGAAAAGCGCGACCTGCGGATAATGCGGGAGATCACCTACCTGTCGAAATGGTAATTCTTCGCTCAACAGCTGCGGAAGCGGGACTAAATTCCCGGTGACGGTGTATGTGCTGTAGCAAGAGCAGTATGCTGACGGCGTAACTCAATGGAGATAGGAGTGGGCTATCTTAGAGAGTTGGTTTAAATCTCGGTAAATGGGCGCCAAGACACAGATAAAATACCGAAGCATACAAAATTTAATAACAAAGCGCCTAGAGCCTAATGACATTAAGTTCACAGATAAAAGGAATAAGTTACCGCAAAGTTGACCAAAGTTTTTGAATTCAGTTCCAATAAAATTTAATAATAAAGGAAATAAAATTCACGCATAAATTCAACGAAGTTCGATTTATTATAAAGGCAAAATAAAATTTGGTTGTCTCTGCTATAGTAAAGGAATTTGTTGGAATTTTTGACGAAGACAGAATAAAAGAAGAAATTCGATAATTATCAAATTCGACTAAGTTTTGTAAAATTAAGCAAATAATTTATATGCTTCTATTACTAAACGATAGATTAATAAGGCATGGTACATGTACGCAATTGTGAAATGTGTATCGCAGAAAATGTTATTAAAATACAAGTTTAAATATATATTGGCCGCAAGGAATTCCTGTTGGTTTACATATAAATTTTACACAAAGATGGTATACAAATTTCATGCGATTTAAAGTAGGTTGTTAAATTATTACGCCTACGCAAGTGCAAAATGACTGTAATATGGAATATTAAAATCCGTAACGAAAGATATTTATTATGATTACCAAAACACTGCCTCAAAATAAAGTAAAAGATAAATTCTGAAGTTTTTGAAATTGACTTCAAAAATAGAGGTTCATCTCTACATTATCTAAAGTTACGATAAATCTAGTTGTTACTAAAAATAAGCTTCGCAGACTATAAAATCAAAAATGGTACCTTAAGGTTAAGAGTTGGCAGGACCAAAGAAACTTATGTAGGATGCCTGCGTTAATGGTTGCTGGTGATCTGCGGTGTCCAAATTAACGGGATGCAGCTGTATCGTAATAAAGTTATTTCCGGCGGAGGTGCCCTCTTGTAGATTAAATTTCTATGCCCAGTGGTTGATGGTGTCCTGAGTTATTTAGTGGATAGTCACCTG
The DNA here is from genome assembly GCA_004143645.1 of Protaetia brevitarsis. NCBI lineage: Eukaryota > Metazoa > Arthropoda > Insecta > Coleoptera > Scarabaeidae > Protaetia > Protaetia brevitarsis. The sequence continues at coordinate 12,467 of RXPK01003570.1, read as the reverse complement.
GAGTGGGTGGCTAATTCCAATGGGTGGTTACGAACAATAGCTGGGTACGAACAACGGTGGTCGCTATCAACGGGTGGTTTGAATAACGGTGATTCAAACAACGGGTATTTCATACCACGTATGGTACGAATAACCTAAATAAATAACACGATAATAAGACGAATGCCAAAGATAGCGAAAACTTCCGTGAACACTAGAATGAAAAAAAAATGGCGTCCTATCTTGTCGATGCTATAGTTTAAATCAGCTCTTCCAAAACCTCACGAAGTGTGAGCTACTTTCCTACACGCGTACGTTCTGATTGGTGTTCCTTAAATTTGGCGAAGAAATGCACTAATTGGACTTCAAATTGGACCGTAACAAACATCAAACGATCTCTAAAGAGTAGCAACGATTCGTCCAAAAAAAGTTTTTTTTACTGGTGATTATGCGATTTGAAAGTTTCTAATACACAGATTTAAACTACGCCCGTCACTGACGGCGCCTATTCTACATGTCGACGATTGCGCCTCGCAAAAGGGCGTCGCGCGAGAGAAGATGGCAACATAAGTTTGCTTCTTCCCACCGATTCATACCGATGCTTGAATCAAACTTTATATATTGTAATATCTATGTCTACGTAGAACGTACATACCTACGCATTCACATAACGCACGAAATCTAATTAAAAAAGAACATTTAGGAATATTATGGATATAATTTAAAACAATCGGATGGTACATGGCTCAAAGATTAGTGTTAAATCTCTAATCTCCAATCTTCTAATAATTCCTTCGTATCCATTTCAGAATTTTCAAGAACATTTAATACGAACACAAGTTATAATAAAAATGAATACGATGTTACTCCGTTGCAAGAATAGACACAATTCATTAAATCCTACGTGACTATATCAAGGTCTTATATTCTGCGTAAAACGTGGTAAACAACAAAAAAAAAACACTGCAGGAGTGGCTAGACAGCGTCCGATTGGTTCTTTTAGGTAGGAATTGCATTTGGTAACTTTGAATTTAATCCCTTATTTGATTTAAAGAAATGGATTTAATACCGATAACCAAACTCCTTCGTTACCAAATAACTTAGTTACGTTAAAGCAAATATTTCAAAAAAATTATTTGTTTGTCTCAAATAACGGTTTGAGTTTATTTCGTATTTGATTGAGGTAAGAATTTTTTCATTGGAGTCAGCAGAATGTAGGATAACAAAATAAATTTGTTTGCGACATTTAAATCGGTTTTTCCATGTTGATATTAGGCACTACTAGTTTGTAAATAAATGCGCGGGTTAAAAGATATAGAAGAGGCTAGTCAACTTTTAAAATTGTGTGAATCACCAAATAAACTTGAAATATAATTCTCATGCAACGATATAAATATAAATAACATATATACACCTAAAATAAAATAAAATATTGATCGCCTTTAGAGCGATTCTTCCTCTAAAAATTCTTCTTCACTTAAATCTTAAATCTATTTGTTCCTCGTCGCGGGACATAGTTTCTTGTTCATCTCTGTTAAATACCACTAATTGCAACATATGTCGTCTAACTTCCTACGTGGTTTTTGCGTAACACTAAATGAACTTAAAAATGGATCGCAACTAAGGATGAGTCTGTGAAGTAGATCTATATATAGATATTTTCCGCACTAATTGTGCCACTAGTTTGGTGTTGATGATATCGCTTAGTGTTTATATTTTTCTATTCTTCTCCTCCTCTTCAGATAGTTCACTAATAGAAAGAATTGCGTCTTTTTCAAACAATACAACTCGAAATTATATGGATATATTTCATAACTACTGTTGATTGGATAAACTACAACAAAACGTTTAATCAATTCTTGGTCAATCCCAGTAATTTCCGCTGATATAGAATATGTTTCTGAAATATCGAATTTTTTTAACAAATATCGATGGTTCTATATCGATATTTTTATTGGCCAACATCGATACAAATCTCACAAACACCTATTTTATATTTTGTCGTTAAGTTAGTCGTTTGAGGTAGGGGAACTTTTATTTATCACCTAGGTGGTGCAGAGAAAAAAAAAGTCCGTTTTTCTAAGTTATGTTGTAGATATTTGTGTAAATAGTAGTAGAAAAGAAAAAAAAAAACAATATAATCAACTCAAGCAGCAAAATTCAAATTTCCGGCAATTACTTAATTACGGTTCATTTCCAAACGAGTTTTTTTAGGTATTTTATTCTTGATACCTAATTCGAATTACCTAATTATGGATATTCAGACAAACAGAGCTGTTTCTGCCTTTGTAACATTTAAAATGGCCGGCAATGAAATCACGATTTTGTATTAAATGTATTTAATACAAAAAAACTATTTTTATATATTTATGTTCAATTTAATTCCGGTAAATTTGAATTTTGTTGCATGAGTAAGTAAATCAAACACAATAAGTAGTTGTAGTTGTTGTAACAATTATTTTGTAAGCTCTCTTCTAAAATGTCAAACCCTACAATAGCTGCATAAATGAAACAGATGATTACTATTAATTGGTCTAGTGTAGCTTCGTTTGACAAGCTACATCTTTTACATAAGAACTACTCTAATCTGATCAACAAAATACAATCAATGTTTTTTGCGCCTCCGTTCAGAAACATTTGCATTATTTCAAAGCGGTGTCGGCAGGAAAACCACAATTTTTTGCCTGGATAGGCAAAAATGTCACTAAACGTTGGCACACTACGTTTGACATGACAGATGTGCAATAATGTCATTAAATCACTTATTATTGATAAGTAGCTATTAAACTAGAAAGAAAATTACAAAAAAAAAGACTAATTCTCGGAAACGTCAAAATACTAATGTAACATGAGTGCCAACCTGTCTTGTCAACTCCCTAACGTCAAAATTTCTTTTCTATTTACGTATGTTTTTTTATCAAATATTTCTTTAATGCGCCAAGAGTGGTAAATAATAGGGATTTGCGTGAATGAAGAATATTGTCAAAACCTTTTAATTTTTGAATTTAAAAATTATTTAAAAACAGAATAACTACAAACTGGAGCATTATATTATATCACAGGAATAGTGAACGCCGAACATGTTACGAAAACTTTCCTATATCCAACAAAAAGTAAACGTTTCATTGAAAATAAGAGGAAAATTTTTGTTGTTTTATTTGTTCACTCGCTTCTTTGCATTATTAATAACATAAAAAGACCGCAAACAGAAAACTTTTACATAGCAATTTCAAGATCGTTAGGTCGTATATGAAAAGTTTGTATTATGTGTTTGTTTCGGCCACTAGACTTAAATGATTATATTAGGTATACGAAATAAAACTAGAAGATATATTTCCATGAAATAAGGGTAATTTAGAAGGCTCAACTTTTAGTCGGTAATAGTGATTTGCTCTTACATCGAAATGGGTACTAACTAACTAACTTTTCTGTAATGATTAATTAGCTAGTTATTACCTATCTGCCGGTTAGAAAACGCAACAATTTTTTTTTTGCTGTGACAGCATGCGAGTGTTATGGAGAATATTATTATCACTTGGTAGAAAGTGTTTAAAGCTAACGTTTTTACCATTGCAAATTCGGTTGTTACATACATATTTATTTTTATGGGGGAACTGCTAATAAACAGAAACAATAGAAACATTTTTTAAATAAAGTACTTATTCTATACATTTTAATTTTGGGATAATATCTGATTAAAAAAAAAGAACGTAATACATAACTTAGGTGTATATTGACGCTAATCCAAGCTGTTCCGACTCGAAAGCACATATGTTCGTTATCCATTCAGTAAATTGTTCTGTGGTACCTCATATTCGAACAAAACGTGCAGCTCTACATAAGATCATGTTATACTGTTATGAAAAAATATGGCTGCAGAATTATCAGCTGCTGTTAAGACTAGTATCAAATCAGGTACGGCAATTTTGTGGACAAAAGGAGATGTCAACATTTAGCTAAATAATTCCTAAGTTCGAACCCGACGGACTGCCCTCAGAGTGAGGTTTTCGTGGTTTCTCTCACTCCTTGACAAATGAGAGATGAACATATTAAGTCGCTTCACGGACGCAGGCGTAATAATAACTCACGCCCGGGCCGATGCCCCCCGTAATTTCGAAAACTGTTGGGGGATGCCAAGGCATGAATTATTTATTGTTATTGTTAAATTGTAGTTACTGGTGAAAAAATTCTTCGTGCATAAAGTGTATCATTCTAGTCGCTAGGAATCCAAAGCATATAGGAAAAGTACTGCAACGCAGATACGAAAAAATCAGGTAATCCACTAATTTTTCGAGATAAAAATATTGTCAGAATCAATCTTTTATATAAAACATTACTGTTTTCAACGTATTTTAAAAACAAAAAGATTTTTTTCGATTTCCATTATGCACTGTAATTTTATTATTATTTAAAATTTCTAAAAATAGATATTTTTTTATGTAGCCTTTTATTTGGAATTTAGAAACAATCTAGTTTTTAACATTTCACCACAATTTTTAGTATCTAATGAGGTACTGTTATTATTTTTTATATAATATATTAATATATTTAATATAATTTTTATATATTCGTATTGTATAAAATAACAAAATCAAATTTACATATTATAAGTTGTAATTGGCAATATAAGTTGAATGATTATCAGAGCTAACTTAAAACAAGATATTTAAAACGTGGTAGCTAATTGAATTTTCCACAATTTACCATCTGTACTCTTTACTATTGAAGTGAGTATAGGTTTTTACTATTTGCAAAATTTGTATTCTCTGAGTATTTTTTTTTTCTCTGAACTCATCCTGAAATAATTAAAAGGTCAACACTACAGGAAAAAAATTAAATAAAACAATGAGTTAAGGATATAATTAGATCCGAACTAATCTCTGAAAATCGAAAAGAAATAAACAAAGATACCTAGTTTCAAAAATCTTAGTTGGAAACTGACAGAAAGAAAGAATAAAATCTAATATACCGCAGGAGCCATTCAAACTCCAAACAGCTAGATACGTTCTTATATGCATGAAGCGCACGCTTCTGTTCGTAGTTGATGTGGCTCGTGCAGCATATGGCCGTGTTCCCACCAAAAGCAACCAGCGACCGCAACGTAACAGCAACGACATTCGGCGCTAATGTTTAAATACACGTGTTTCCACTTACTAAAAGGCAGCTCAAGTGCAACGCAATCAGTTGCAAATTGGTTTCCAGCAGCGCTGCATACCGCGTCGCCGTCGTCAGATGCGCTCTATAGTTGACAGGAGCTATTGTATCATGGCGGATGAGACAGTCAAATCTTTAAATTTTATGCTCCTTGTTCAAGCCCACAAGTGTTTATTGATGTGACATAGACATCGTATACACGTGTTGACATAAAAGAAAAAGCCTATGAAGAAATAGCGAAAATCATGTGCAAACCTAAGATAAGTTTTTTTATTATGATTATATCTATAGGAACATTTGAATACATGATTTAAAGGTATATTTTAAGCTGCATATATTATAGGTAAAATCAAGACAGCAAACATACTAGACAAATACTTGGATACCTATATTGTTTATCGATTAATATATTGGTTAAACAGTGTGAGCCGCGGCTATATTTTCATCTGACGAAGACGACATTTTGTTCGCAACTGTGGATACAAGAGACTAAAGTTGATTTCGTTAGGCCGTGTTCTCACCAAAAGCAACTAGCAATGGCAAGGCAACTGCAATGCGACCGCAACTTCAGTTGAGTTGCTCTTGTGTACTTAACGAAATCAACTTTAGTCTCTTGTATCCATAGTTGCAGAAAATGTCATCCTCGTCAGATGAAAATATAGCCCCAGCATACTTACACATACAATACGTATACAGGGTGATTCTCAATACATGCGACAAACTTTAAGAGCTGATTCCTGAGGTTATTTTGATCATAAAAGTTCATATGAGTATATGTCCAAAACGGTTTTGGTTTTAAAGTTATTGAATGTTTAATAATAAACTATGAACTATGACTAACACGATATAATATCACAGTTGATTGTTCAAAAACTATTGTGTTGAGAGGGAATTGTTTATTTGTCATTTCAATATTTGTCAATAGTTGTCAGAGTATTCATTCAGTTTATTGCCAGTTTCTGTTTTCTAAAATGAATTACACGAATGCTGAGATATGCGATATGCATTTCGTTCACGGCCTTGCCAATGGAAATTCGCGTGCTGCTAGATGTCTTTATGAAGAACGATACCCGAACCGTATCATCCCGCATCATTCAATATTTGCCCGTCTCCACCAACGTTTTAGTGAAACGGGAAATTTTAAAAAACGGACGACTGATAACGGCCACCCATCTACAGTGAGAATCCACAAGTTGAAGAAATGGTACTAAATGAAATTGAGGAACATCCTACTACAAGCACCAGAAAAATTGCGTTTGCTTTAAACATTAGTCAGGCCACAGTTTGGAGAATATTGAAAGATTAACTGTTGTATCCATATCACATTCAACGGGTGCAGGCACTTTTGCCGGCAGATTTTCCGCAAAGAGTAGCTTTTTGTCAATGGATGCAACACAAAATCCTGACTATTTGGCTCAAATATTCTTCACCGACGAGGCTACTTTCTCTAGAAACGCGATTATTTTAATTTAATTTTCATAATAATCACATATGGGCTGAAGAAAATCCGCACGAGCTAGTGAATGCCCGTCATCAACATCAATTCTCTGTCAATGTGTGGGCCGGAGTTGTTGGAGATCACTTGGTGGGCCCACATTTTTTACCGATGCGATTAAATGGCAAGGTATACCACAATTTTCTTGAAGAGGAGCTACCACTACTGCTGGAAGAAGTTCCGTTGCAATTAAGATTACAAATGTATTTTATGCATGACGGTGCTCCAGCGCATTTTAGTTTAGTTGCTCGCGAGTTTTTGGACAATACGTATCCAGATCGGTGGATAAGACGGGGAGGTCCACAACCGTGGCCTCATCGGTCTCCAGACTTAAATTCTTTGGGACTTTTTTCTCTGGGGTCACCTTAAATCATTAGTTTATACGACCGCCATTGAAAATGTCGATGAACTGAGAAATCGTATTATCGCAGGTTTTCAAACAATTCGAAATACCCCTGGTATTTTAGAACGGACTCGCCAGTCAATACGACGGAGGATAGAAACTTGTATTGCAGTTGGGGGCGGTCATTTTCAACAGTTAGTATAAGTTAATTTTGTTTTACTAATTATTTTGTTAATTTATAATAAAAACATTAATTTGTTAACTTACTATTAAACATTGTACAGCTTTAGAACTAAGTGATTTTGGACATATGTTCTTATGAACTTTTATGATCAAAATAACCCCAGGAATCAGCGCTTAAAGTTTGTCGCATATATTGAGAATCACCCTGTATACGATGTCCGTCATATAAACACTTGTGTGCTTCGACAAGGAGCATAAAATTTAGAGATATTGCTGTCTCATCCGCCATGACACAATAGCTCCTATCAACTGTAGACCGCAACTGACGACGGCAACGCGGTAAGCAGCGCTGCTGGAAACCAATTTGCAACTGGTTGCGTTGTAGTTGAGTTGCCTTTCAGTAGGTGGAAACACGTCTTTAAGTACACAAGAGCAACTCAACTGCAAGTTGCGGTCGCATTGCAGTTGCGTTCCCATTGCTAGTTGCTTCTGGTGAGAACACGGCCTATGTGTTAATATTATTGCAAATGTAAATTACAGCAAAAAAGGAAACACAACTTTTATTTATATTTTCAACACTTAGTTTTGGTAAAACAACAAACAATTCAACAACTCAAATTCAACAACAGTAGGTATACTAGTATTTAGTATTTCTTTAACTCCTATTAAGCTTTGGCGCTATCTTTTTTCTCAAATATTTATGACATCCAGCACATTCATATATTTACATTTAAGTTACCGCACACAATTATTTTCGAAGATTACAGTTATCATACTTGTAACTAGTTTGTTCTAATATTGTTATCGGATTTAAATCGGATTTACGTAGTAGTAATTTTGATATTTACTTCGGTGTAATTATAACTATATGCAGTACAAAGTAAACTACACTAGTGGCAAATTGAAGAATATTTCCCAAGTGAGTTTGAATTGTTCTTTTTTTTTGCTGCACTGCTTTCGTGAATTGCTGCGTTATTGGTTTCATCGATTTTCAAAGCAATTTCTCAATGGAGTTTTTATATAAAAAGTAGTAGTCACGTGGGATATATCCGAATTCGTAGAAAATGGAATCCAGTAAGTATCAAAGAAGAAAAAGAACTTATGCGAAATATGAAACAGCATCAATGATCTGGGCTGATTCGAATTTGAAAGCATCTGTAACCAAAATAAAGTTCGACACTTCTATTTGAGTGCACTCCAGGGCATATATCGTGTGAATATACTACCCAGAAATTCACATATTAATTGAATACATGTGCTTTAAATTAAATTATACATTCAGATGTAATTTTAGTAGTGGTAATTTTATAATATGTTTTTATGTGTCGAAGGTTAATTAAATCTCATGGTTATACGTATATTATCTTCGTTCAAGAAAAAAGAAAACTAGAGAAGAAGAAAAATTTAATACTAGCAATCAAAAAATAATTTGTATATGTGCCAAATGATCAAACTTACAGTAAGTAAAATCGTGTTTCTAACAATGATGGCTAAGGATTAGGCGAGAGCGTATTTCAGGTACAAAGTGTGACAGGAATACGAGGTGCATTCATAAAATGTATATCAACAGATACAATTTCTAGTCCCACGGTGGATTTTTTTTTCGTTTGCTGTTTGTATATTATTATTTGTGTATATAGCGAAACGAATTAGCCGTCGAGAGCAATAAGAATTGGACAAACGTACTTATTCTACTGAAAAACGCGTGCAGCTGAAACACATGCGCGTGCCGATAAAGTTATTATATTACATCGAACTAAATAGTATCTAATCCGCGCACCTTCCCGAACAAAAAGCACATGAATTGGGAGTAAATAACACGGATTTTTGCCTAAAACCTAAATGATGCTCTTCTAGTGCTAAAGACAAGCAACCCAAGTAGCACGAATTCCCTAAGAATATTCCAGTAAAGGAATGTATTGTCATGGAATGTGTACTCGATATTGTTTAAACGTGAAGTTTTTACTTATATATATTTTGAAAATAATTTGATATAACAAGAAAAGGATATAAAATGAAACAGCAGACAGCCAGACGATGTCCAGGTGATGTAGGAAATCTCTGTATTTGACAAGTCCTTCAAGCATTTCCTCAGATATTCCCTTCAGGAAGTAAAGATGATCAGCAGTGATATACCTACACATCGAAATTGAATATTAGAATTTGAATAGTATATTTTTACAATAGATATTGACAGATCAAAGTTGGATCCAAGCTCAATTCAAATGAACAATTTTTTTTACAGTGTACTTATTTTATTTAAACTTAGTCTAATAATGTTTTTATATGCATTGGCATTCCAATTGCATTGATATGTCAACAAAAAGACATGGCAAATTGCTAACAATTCGGTTTCGTCACAATTTTATGTGTATAAATAGTTGCCTACTTATTGTACAGCAATTAATTTTTAATTTGTTAATTTTACGTAGTAATAAGTGTTGAAAATTTTTAAATGTATTTTTCTCATGATCCAGAGACAGCTACCCTTTATTTTATTTTAATTGTAAGGTGCATTTTGCAATATTATTTATTTTAATTTCGTTTAAACATTCGACAGTCCATTCGGTCACATGGGCACTCTCATGTATTAAACATCCTATATTCCCCTCACTTCGGTTATAGTTTTTCAATTCGAAAGGATTCACCAGCCAACCTTCGTCAGAGGCAGACGTGTTTCAATTTATTTCATAAAATTTAACGGCTATTTTGATAAAATCCAATTTTATTCTAAAGTCCAACCTAAAAATGATTGTTAACCAATTGTTAAACAAAGTTTATCACATTAATATTATCCAAATTACCTATTACCTTTGGATAATTTTCTCCAACGACAAGTCTCCTGAGAGATGTGCCGATCCCGAGCCACGCTCCGTGTTTAGAAGTACAATGTCTACTTAGGTCCGCTGAATTCGTCCCTTTAGAAGGATTCCCCGTCAAATCTACCTAAAAATAAACGTATTATTTCAATCCTAATTTAATTATACGTATAAGAAATTTCATTTTTACACGTTCAGCAAATTTTGGGGTTAGGAATTTCTATCAGCGCTGAACGGTTTGCAGTCACTTGGGGAAAATTTGTATAAGTTGGTACTTTTCGTGTTAATATCTAATATCTATTTACAGTACGAACCGATATCCATTAATTTTACCATCAAGGTTGACCATTCTGATTCACATGTCTCTTTAGCATAGAATAACGCAGAAGAACGTTCAGAAAAACGCGGGAATTTTTGACATTTAATTTAGACGTGTTCACGTTTGATGCTATGAATTTAATTCAAAAGGAATACTTATAAAACTTGTTGTTATTAATAAGCGAACTCATCTAACTTACGTGAGATAAGAATTCTATTTATGTCTGTTTTACACAGGTTCACATTTCGAACTTGTTTATTAAATAAACCACTTTAGTACACTTAAATGTTTTCATTAACATGAAAATTGGTCACTACGATGTACAACACTATCGTGTTTGACATCTTGAAACTGCTATTGAACATACAAATCGAAGGAGAGACATTTGGCAACAGTTCTTACGCACCTTTCCGCTTACTGAGGAGAATAAGGGGGTTAACTAGCTATTCGTTACTTTTTTTTGATGCCAGCGTGTTTCAAGCGGAAATTCTCGCCCTGCATGCCATCTGGCACGTGAGAGAGCACACTTCTAATTTAAAACTAATAAACATAGATGACACTGGATGTAAAAATTTGATTTACTAATTAATTAATGTATCTTTTTAAATTTATTTTTTTTATACCGGGCTGTATGCTACTTGGTAGGGTTACGGTATATTCTCATAATATTCTAATTAAAATTTCTAATAATATTTATACAAACATAATCTTCTTAGAATATTCTTTTAGAATCGTTGTGGAACATTCAAGTATTGCTTAGAATAGACACTTATTAAAATTATTGTACCAGTGAATATTTTTGCAACGAAATGTTTTTCATCACGCTTTATACTGGCTAATAAATGTTTGGTGCAGGTATATAATAAAATAGGCTGTAGCATAAATTAAACTGTATAAAATACCAAATCATTTTTAATTTGCTGCGTAATCTTAACATAACTACCAATAAGTTGTTGCGGCATCAGTGCCAGCGGCCGCGCCACGACGGCGTCTGTACTTCACACATTCACAGGCAGTGGCAGTTAGGTGGCTGAATATAGATGGCTGGTAGCCATCTATGCAATGTTATAAAAATATGTCGGTTACTATAATAACCGAATGATGCTAGTCTAAGCGAGCGAGAAGAAAGACATCGGCCTCCTTCCATTACTAGGAATCGACATTTTCTTTCTTGCTCGTTTAGGCTTTCAGCGTTCGGGTTTTCTTCCAGTATATGATCGGCGGTTTTTGCTATACCTGGAATTAAATGAAGAGCCGCGCACTGGTTCGACATTTTCCGATGCGATTCGATCCGAACCAATGCACGGTTATAAATATATTAAATGTGATTAGGTCACATAATCGCGAGTCTACTGTAAATCAGTCAGCTATCAGTTATTATTAAATGCGGCCCATGGACGACTTTGTTATCTCTCAGCATTCGCAATGACACTATTAATAATATCTATAAAAATCAATGGCCACGAGTAAGGGAAACCATGGCAAAAAGCCTTACTCTGGGAGATCTGGAAGAAGTACCAGACCTTATTATGATACCACAATTATTATTCCTCTGAGTGCCGAAGAAGCAGCCTTCCACGTCTTCTCAAATTCCGACCAGCCTTGCCGTTCTCGCGTAGCTGCTCCTTTTCCACGCATCAGAAGTTGAACAGGAAAAAGATGATGACCAAAAAACAAACAAAAGCAACAGCAGTACCTATTCTAATTACTTAATAATAAACTTAATCCTTAATTATTTTCTAACCAAGAGTATTAAATAAGATTTATTTTTAAATATTTGTACTTTAACACTAATTTTCGACCCAGAAGAGCATAAAATATCATTTATAAGCGTGCTACCTACTAACGTATCTAGAATATCATGCCGTTTAGCCTATCTATTCTTTGGCAACATTACTAAAAAATCTTCCCACCATTCCGATCGACTCATTATCTTCTAATAATCTGTTCGCGCTCGCTGCATAACCCCCTAGCTAATCCCTAACCGCCGTACGCGACCGCCACTCATCAGTGAGTGGAGCATTCAAATAAGGACACTGCGCCGCTGTAGTACCCCACCACAGCTCACAAGCGAATTCATTAACCTCCCCAATTCTTACATAAAACTATTAAAATTACCGTGGACCTGTTATAATTTACCGCCCTGATGCATAAATTAACCCATCATTTCCCTAA
>RXPK01003569.1:0-28252 GCA_004143645.1 Protaetia brevitarsis | reverse complement strand
TGCACATACAGGACATTTTCAATTGAAAGAGGCCACCTCAAATAACCATTTTTAGGTGCTTGTATGCTTGTCATCAATCCACCTGTCAATTAGCATATCGAGACAACAGCTTTTAATGACAGCCCCCATTTTTAAAGTTTGAATAGGGACGGTGGGTTTTGTGACCATTCATTCAAAATTCATTTCCCTTTACGGCAACATGTATCAAAAAGCCATTATTTTATTCAGTAAGAAAAAAATGCATAATTTGCAACCTGTGTAATAAATAGATAGTAGACAACAAAAAATAACTTTTCTTCACTATAAGCGTAGGTATGGTTTAGTGAGAGTAGGGTTACAAGCATGCTTGCGGAATAGATAGAGATATATCCGACTGTTCCCACAGCGGAAAAAAGAGGCGACTCAGAAAGAATGTGAAAAAATAGGAAATATTGGCCACGGTCAACAATAAAAGAAGCCGCAAACGAAAGAAATGTATTACACATTTATGAATATACATTACACACAATTATAATTTGATAGTGAAAATCTTCATTATCATCATTCTTTTAATTTCTCCTCATACTATTAATGTAGGCAGTCGTGTCTCTATAAGATCCACCTACTCAATATATATACAGTAGCGTTGGAATAAATTAATTATTTGATTTACTACAAAATAAAAGAAAATTTCAACGAATACATAATATATTAGCATGATAATAATTTAAACAATTGTAATTAGATATTTTATTCATTATTCTATTTATTATTTAGTTTTTTTAATAAAATTCAAATTTCAAAACCGCGAATATTATAACCAAACTTGTAAGAAAAGAAACCCTCATAAAAACAGAAATATTCAAGAAAACTATATTCAATCAATCTCAATGCAGGGGGCACTGCACACAAAAAAATCTATTATCAATCTGAATATTTTTATTTATTCAGAAATCGAAACTTAATATATATTTAAATGAACTAAATCTTGTTGGTTAGAACATAAGAGTAAATTATCTGAAAACACAATATACTCACCTAGAACAAATAGTATAAATATGTGCATTGAAGTATACTTCCTCCAAATGAACATTGTTATTGTTGTAAGGAATAAATCTATGCAATCATAGTGAGAAAGCCTGTAGATTCAAAATGAAATCCCTTATACGTTTGGTATATAATGAATTGCTATAATAAAATATTAATGTTTTGTAGAAAACATGAAATATCAAATTGGAAATTATCATAATATTGAAACATCTGAAACGAATTTACCCCACATTTATTGCACTAAAACTTATCTGTCATTGGTTCCCTCTTTTTTAGGGGGGTTTAGGGGGTTTTGCATATACATACGCTTTACTTGGCGTCACTTTTTGATTGACCAGAGAACAGTGTTGTTAGTTGTGGGTGTAAGTATATCTAAATGGATATCCCAGCCGTTTCACAACTACTTAGAGAATGGGGTGAAATGGGGCTGATGCACACATGCTGCCATTAAAATATTCGAAGGTAAATGCGTACGTGTTATCTAATATTAAAGGATTACGGGTTTAAAAAACTTTGAAATAATATTTAGAGTCAGCGCCATTGTGTCGATAATATATGAACGTGGTTGGTGTGTACATTAACAAACATATGTAGGTATTTACTATTATTGGTTTTCAGTAGGTAATACCAGCAAACTATCATGATTGAAATTATCAGTAACCAACGCCGAATAGATACCAGGCCCAGACATTGAGTGGGAAGTATCCCGAGAACACCGATCGCAACGACGGATACGCATAACATCTACATCTATACCTCTACGCATCAATATCTCGTGCGCACTGCTGGGGTACCCCAATACGCCACCTTCTCCCAAACATTGTAAAACTATAAAGTATGACAGTAAACTTATTTAATTACATAATATTTCTTTATTTATTAATTTTCCCCTACCGAGGTTTTTTGGTGTTACAGACACAAAATGGTGGTAATTTTACCTTGAATAATAGAAATGCTTAGATTAAGCAGGTAAGTATTATCAGTTCAATATGCTTATATTTTGGAAACAAATAATGGCAATACTTCAAATAATACTTTTATATATACTTCTATCAAATGTAAATAAATTATTAAGGCATAAATATAATAGTTTCCAGTTGAGAAAATTTATTTACTCAAATCTATAATAATTATTTTTGTGGTGAATATTATATGTTCGTAATGATTCTAGTATATTGATTACATTTGAACAAAAAAATTGTTTCGTCTAACAAATTCACGGGTTTGGAAAATTGAACAAATTTTATTCTCAATATAAATACATCATCTTCTTGCTTATGTAGGAAGTTATGTTATATTCAATGTAATGCATTTATATTAACATTGAGTAATAAAATTTTTTTGTGTGTACTTCACCAACAATTCGCTTCCCACCTTAAAATGCCCTTTTGAACAATTTTATGCAATGTTAAGAGAGCATTCACAAATTCTAAATGTAACAAGGTTCATGTAACCATGCATGCTATCATAAGTGTACAAAGTGTAGATTTAGTGTTAGTTGTAAACGAAATAAACCAAGTTTACTGAAGACTAGCTTTCGTTGTTTCCTACTACAAAAGAGGTGAATTCAGTACAACATGTGTGATTCACATTCATCTAAATTGATGTAGACTAGTTAACCTTATACATGCCTATGAAATAATATACGTATAAAAATTCGAAATTCCATCCTGTATAATACACAGTATTTAAATTCATTTTATTAATGCGTAGATGATAAGTAATGTGGCATTTGGTGAAGCAGCGTCTACTTCACAGGAAATAATAGTCTATTTCGTTAAAAGTCTCGCGTAATTAAGATAATACGGTATTATTTTAATTTTTATCTGTTTCTTTGTTTATTGTATGTTACAAATGCTGACCAGCGAATCCCACGTTACTCTCCAGAAGGGCGAAGGCGCAAATAGTTGTTTCGTTTTGTCTTTTACTTGTTATTTTATTAAATTTGTAGTTTGTTAGTTTAATTTTGTTGTCACAAATTTATTCAATATATTAATGTAAAAAGTAGTCACTCCATTATTTCGCCATACCAAATTCAAAAAGAAGTTTAATTGGTACCCATAGTAAAGTTTTGGAGAGAAAGTTATCTCGGTAAGAGAAAGCCGACGAGGTGGGTAAGACTTCTTTAAGCTAACCAACGGCCCTGCTTCTACTGACTGAGGAAAACACTGTTGGAAAGCATCTTTGACTAAACTTCTGAAACCAATCGCCACCGAAGAAAAAGACTGCTTTCCAGCAATAGCTAGTCGCTCAAAAGAGCAGGTGGGGTTATCTGTGAGACGGTATTTGGTTTTGTCTTGAATGAATTTGGGCTGGCCATCTCCAAAAGTTTCCAGATAAGAAGACCCGTTCCGGTACATACGTGTTTGTGTCAAATAAATAAAATATTAGACTAAAGATATTCTTTACTAACTTTAAACGTTAACTAATTATTTATGTAACAATAGATATTAATTATATAGTTATTCGACCAAACATGTCTTGTTTACTTTGCAACTACATCGATTGCTTTCAAGTCAAAGCTGTATTTTTTCATAAGGAAGAAATATGCTTGATAAATTACAATTTGGTTCAAATAATTTTTGTTTTTGCGCCCAATGAATTTTATATGGACAAAAATTCATGTTTATTAACAACAAAGAAATGTTTTTTTCTCTAATGTACATTTTAGATAAAGTGCCTATATTGTTTTGAAACACATACACCTTCATATCAATGCATCGTTGTGGCAGTATTCATAAAGTACATATGACAGGAACTAGGAAAGCGTAGCACCAACAATAAAGTTTATTAAATCCACTTTAAAGGCCGATAAAACCATCAACCACACTGAAGTTAATACGCAATACATTTGAGGTTTACGAAGTTAAAGCAGAGATGCATAATTAGTTGCAACAAAGGGCTGCTTTTCCCCTTTCACACAATTACCGCGCCGCTTTTACCGACACAATGCGGGAAATGCAGGAAATAAATAGAACGATGGCGGGATATATTCCATTATATTATTATTGTTCGTAAACATCCTTCCACAACTTTAATTGAATAGTGCACTTGAAATGCGTCTTCGCACAAAAGCCCGTAGCCTTGGAGTAGTTGAATACAGAGTGGAAAACAAGGATCCAGGGGAAGACGGAGAAAATGCGAAGAAGGGTGGATGCCGAACTATGGGCGACAAGGAAAGCGTAATGTACGCCTGACATTTTGCCGGTAATATATGTTTTTATTTCCGCGTATATAGAAGGACGTGGCCCCAATAAATATGTCAAAAATTGACAACAAAAGACCAGCTCCATCTACCGTCTAGTTGTATATAAAAAGAAATTCTTTTTCCGATGTGGTAAACATAAGTACATAATATACAACGCAGTATATACATTTCAACGGCTTCTACGTTTTATTCATATGTATATTTTGTTTGTATTTCCTGTTTGAGATGTAATGCATGATATATAGGTATCTATATAAAGCTGTGTGGAGTTGTCTTATTTTAAAAATAAAAGCATGTCTTTTAAACAGCGAATTTTGTATCATAAAAATAGTTAATGGTGATGTTATAGCCACTGTTACTGGAAACATATTTTGCCATCATATCTCAGCGGCGTACGACTGAATTTAAACTGCACGGGCATAAAATCAGTGTCGTTTGGTCAATCAATGAAATCCTAACAATAAATACACTACGTTGGTATCGTTAGTTTATGTTTCGTTGTTAATAACAATTGGTACAAGTGGTCCAAACAAAAAACACCAACAAAAACAGTCTAGCAATGAGGATATCTTCTATTCAAAATTATGTGAAGCATTTGCTGCATCTACCATTCCTTTATTTAAACTGCAAAATCCTGTTTTGCATAAATTTTTAAATAAATACGCCAATCGGCATATCCCTCATGAAGTTATAATATATTTACCTCAGCGCCACTTTGAAGTAATAGCTTCCATCAAATCTAATATTTCTAACAACTTTATTTGGATATCGGTAGACAAAACAACAACATATTTTAGGCTGTTGCGTTGTAAATATTATTGTCGAAATATTACATAATTTCCGGATTTTCCTTTGCCACCAGCGCCAGTTACAACAAGGAGGCACCTGGTTGGAAGCAAGTTTTTTAATGTAAATTGAAATGGATCTGATTATTATATTGTTCTTTAACGGTTTTATATCGTGTTAGGTGTGAATTCTGAACTCTTTTTAACACGTATTATAAAATTAATGGTACAGGCCCATTTATTTCCGTGGTCTTTCTCCTTGTTGACGGCGAAATATTTACAATATCTTGTCATCTGGTCACTTATAAATGATGGTGATGCCTCCTAGCTTCCCTCTACACTGAGAAAAATGGGTTAAGTAAAGTGTTTACTTGATAAAAAATCATTTACAATAGATAAAGTTTTACTTGCAACTATTCTCCCCAATTAATACCTGCAACTAAACACAGTTTCCTGAATGCAAGTTCTTACTGTAAATAGTGCTCTTATTATCGGCTATTATACAGCGTACCTGACAAATTCTTGTGTAATAAACGTAATCAAACTGTTGATATGTGGTAAGTAACGTATTACTTGTGACTATTGGTACTGTATCTAACTACAGCATATACTTAGTACAAGAACAATAATACTAATTGCTATTAAACTCATGTATTTTCATAAATAAGTAGCAACTTGCCACAACTATGATTATTTGAGTTCTGCTGCACCTCGTGTGTTTTCAGGGGACCGTGTTTTGCGCATAACCATCATAACTAGTGTTGAATCACGTATACGCGATAGACGGATAAATCTCCCGTGCTTAATAAAGGCGTTTGCTTATTAATATTCGATAATACCTGTGTTAAAAGTTAGAAATAGAAGAATTGCTTTCATTTTGGGGCTTCAACTCCGCTACTTAAGTGAATTTTGCAGAGGTAACATACGTAAATAATCTTTTGATATGCACCCTTCATAATGATAAACAATATACTGCAATGTAGGTATTAATCATTTAAAAGTAGCGTTAAGTTGTTTCTAAAGCTTATTGTTTTGAAACGTCTGTTCAGGTTATTCGGTTATTTACTTGTTCTTTGTTGTTATTATGTGGCTTAAACATTACATTACATTCATATCAGGTAGTCACTGTGTTTGTCCTATACAAAATAAAACTATTACTAATAATACTGCTTTTTTTTTCTTAAGTAATAAGTATTATGTACCACTTTTAGCAAATTAAATGCAAATTTAAGCTCCACAAATCTTCAATTATTAACGCAATCAAAGCTACAGCACACTAAAACAGTAATTAAAAATCATTTGCAAACAATTTTAAATTACGCATTGCTCGGTACGCGGTTGCATAGATAATCGAAGATTTGTGGAGCTTTTTCTTGTACTTTAGCAGTTATTCACACAGAGTACATAGTAAGTTATTTAATAAATATTTACTAAACCTCCTCGTTTCGTACACTAACCATCATTGAACAACAAATTTAAAGTAAGTATATTGCATATTTGTAGCAAACCATTACCTTTTATATATCAGGTATTTAGTGAACGTACATTAATGATATTGTTTCTAATCTATCACAAGTAATCCAAATAGCTTGTATTAATTATGAAGGTGTGATAGCCATTATAGAATAGTTCACTCTTAGCATACATCTACTTGAGATGGGCAAATCTTTTACTTACCGCAACTGCATATATTCTTTGGCTTAACTACTTCAGTTCAAATATTATCAGTAACTTCATAAGTTACCGGTATGAAACAGACCGTAAGTAACTTAGATTGCTTCTTGTTAGTATCAGTGTTTAGGATCTCTTTTTTACTAGTGCTAAGTACTTTGTGCTTTTGTTCCCTATTTAGCTTCAATTATTTTGAATATATCGGCATTTTTAATACACATTTAGAGTCTTTCTTGACTTGTTTGCTTTTCGTATCTTCTATAAATTGCATTAAGGATTAGTATTTAAAATTAACATTATATTGTATATATTTCCTGCTTTAAATACGTTTCTAGTCGAGAGTTCATATTTATTTTAGAAAATATTTTTAGTTCTGCATTTCTTTCTATCTGACATTGTTTCTCTCTCGTTTTCCGTTTTGGATATTCCTAGTTTTATTTTAATATGGCTAGTGTTAATCAGAACCATAAGCTAATGAAAAGTTGGATTTCTGACCATACAGATATCTTTGTTATTGTTATTCTATTGTTAATGATATGGAAATAACGTGCAATATTTGTTCGAAAACTCTAAATGTGAGCAAAAGCGGCACGTTACACAACATAAACCCAAAAAATATAAGCAAAATATTTCGCCTGGTAAGTTTTATGAAACCCTTTGTGAAGCACTTATTGCATCCAATATTCCTTACATAAACTATTAAACTCTAAATTAAAAATATTTCTGGAAAGATAGCCCCAATTCTTCCACATTACGGAAGCAATTGGGCGATTGGGCAGAAAAAAAACGTGTAGTGCTTCTACCATGGTATTCTTTCATTTTGTTTTTCTATTCTAATTCTATTTGTAAAGTTTCATGAAAATCAGCATTTGTCTCCGTTTTTTTAGCAGCTGCCTCCATTTCGAAATGGAAATTGCGCTACGTGTATACAAAACTACAATACTATCTCGAGCTTAGTTTAATGCCACTCAGATCCTTATTAAAACAAGACCGGGCATACAGAGCCATCTTCATGTTGAAATATGTACAACTAAAAACATTCTAACTTGGAACATTATTCATGTTGCTAGGCTTTGGCATTTATATCGCATTTTACGTAATATCTCAATTGCTCTGTTTTTGGCACTTAGACAGTTATTTATTTCAACTCTTCACTACAGGAGAAACATACCAGCGACAAATTCGCAAAGAATTATTTTAATCGCAGCTCAAAGCAGCATTGTATGAATTTTACAATTACAAAATATTAATCTGTACTTCAAGCCCGCTTATTTAAATAAAACAAGTCTAATACGTAATGGAAACTAAACTCATTTATGAACTCTAGAAGCTATTATTTGAATATTCTCGCTTGACGAAAGTTTACAATTAAATATGTCGCCGTTTGTTCACGTCGAAAATCTTAAAATTGCCGAAGGTATCTATTCCGTAGGCGTAGCACCGTGGGCGTCGCTCTGAAGCGATGTTTTCATCTCGGGCTTTGATTAAACGAAAATATGTGGCGACGGAAAATACATCATTCCTGGATCCGCCGTCGCTCTTACAATAATTTCCCTTTCAATTCGTGTTCTCTCCTTTTTAATTTCCTCTTCTCCGCTCCGACTTTCCTTTTGAAAAGGCAGTGAACGTATAATCTCCCACTCTGCTCGGTCCGGCTCAATGCTCCTGATTCCCGTTGCAAAAAGGGCTCCTTTGGTTGCGAAAATTTCTAGATACGACACAGCTAGGCGCAGAAAGCCGCACCGGGTAACAATGTTCGAAACTCGAAACGTGAGTTCAACGTTTTTATTATTACTCCTAAAGTTAATAAACGACGCCATTGAAAATTGCCAAACTTACAGCCTTTGAGGTATTTTGCAAAGGAATGTATTTAGAAAGGCGTACATGCTTGATGATTTATAACTTCGTTTTTCTTCTTTTTCTTTAACCGACGAACATTTGTTGCAAAAGTCGATTTTTATTATAAAATATTTCAGATGTTGTACAACTTCCGGGAGCACCTCACTGAGAAAAATAGATTGCAGAAATTAGATTATAAATTCCTTTATATTAATTAGGGCAAGTCCGGGGGAGATGGCCTTACTAACTTTAAGGATCTACACTGTTGAAAATATTACGGTGTTGGCGTTAATTTTGCGCTAGTCAAATATTCTAGTGTTGATTTTTACAACCTTTGCCAGACAAATTGACTACATGTGTTTAGTGGAACAGAAATTACTAGAATTTGGTGTGAATTCTTTGTTCAGATATGAGGATTTACCATTTTCTCTAGACATTCATAAGCATCAACCAATCAGAATTTTTCCCTCGGATAGAAATATAGAAACCCAACCTAATCTAATACAGTGTTGCATTATACGCACCACCTGCATTGCACGTGTATCTGTTTTCGAGTTTGTTTCTGCGTATTAACATATCCAAACAAACCACCAAATGTGACTGACCTGCAAAGTGTAACCTTGTGTTATTAAACGTTAATTCCAGTGGGCATAAAAAATTTCAACATCTTAAAGATATATTGGGAACATCTATTTACGTAATTAGTCCAGATTTGAGTCAAATAGCATAAACATTCACTTAATTTTATAATGGTTCTCAAAAAATCATTTTAAAATTGGCACGTTTAGTTGAAACCAAAACTTTTGAATTAGTGGTTCTGCATATTTATAATTGAGAAAACGTCTTAAAGAGAGAATATTATAGCACTAAGAAATAGGAGTTGCATATTAAAAAAACGTCGTTTTTAGAAAAGGGTGTTAAATGAATCAATAGATCGCATTCATTTAGTTAAACAGCTAGTAAATTTGTCTAGTCTAGATCAAATAAAATGTGACTAGAAGTATATCATAATTCCACGTGTTAGTTGGACAAAATAACCCCTTAGCAATAGACAATACTTGTCTATCTTTGTTCGTCAAATTTAAACTTCTATAGTTCTCGACAAAATAACACGAAAACAGTGTGGACCTCTCCTGACTATTAAATTAGTCAAAAAAGTGTTAAAATTTTCAACAGTGTATTGTAGACAAACCATGAGGACTAAAACAACGATTGAAATATTAAACAAAACTTTAATTACTGTACTTAACAAATCTTAATATTAAGCCAGTACAAAAATAAAAAAAAGCCGTATCAATCGATAAAAAAAAAATACGTTTGGCCATCTTACCCGGAATGTCCGAGAGTGATAGCCATAGGATTCGGGTAAGATGGCCAGTGCTTTACGTCCCTTTCCCCTTGCCCTTTGCATTTCTGAACTCCCCCTTCTTTTTATTTCCGCAGTTGGAGCACATGTCTTCAAACTCCGTGCAATTTTCATGCACCCACACTGAGAAAAATGGGCTAAGTAAAGTGTTTACTTGATAAAAAATTATTTACAATAGATAAGTTTCACTTGGAACTATTCTCGTTAATTAATACCTGCAACTAAACCCAGCTTCCTGAATGCAAGTTTTTACTGTAAATAATCCTTTTATTAACGGCTATTACACAGCGTACCTGACAAATTTGTGGTAAGTAACGTATTACTTATGACTACTGGTCATGTATCTAACTACAGCACATGGTTAGTAGAAGTAACAACAATGCTGATCGCTATTAAACTCATGTATTTCCTTAAATAGGTAACAACTTGTCACAACTATGATTATTTGAGTTTTGCTGCCACCCCATGATTATTTTACTATTCCTGATTGGCTAATGCGGCGGAGTAATGAAATAGTCCCCGAGACAGCTATGCGTGCTAGCGTCAAGTAAGAGTTACGGACGTGGGAAAAGGTCGTCGAAAAAGGGTGGCCAAGGAGTACTGCTGTTATAGGCCAGTTGGGACGCAAATATATTAAAAATACCGGGTGGGTTAACTCAAGGCCTCATCCGTACAAAGAATCCCAGCAAAACTGTTAGAGTGAAACCAATATCTTTCATTCATATCTGGTAGTCACTGTGTTTGTCCTATACAAAATAAAACTATTACTAATAATACTGCTTTTTTCCTTAAGTAATATGTATTATGTACCATCTGTAGCAAAATAAATGCGAATTTAATCTTCAATTATTAATGCAATCGAAGCTGCAGCACACTGAATAGTAATTAAAAATTATTTGTAAACAATTTTGAATTACGCATTGTTCGGTACGCAGTACTTAGTGCGCGGTTGCATAAATAATCGAAGATTTGTGGAACTTTTTTTTTGTACTTTATCAGTTATTCACACAGAGTATACAGTAAGCTACTTAATAAATATTCACTAAACTTCCTCGTTTCCTACACTACCTATAGTTGAACAACAAATTTAAGGTAAGTATACAGTATATTTATAGCAAACCATTACATTCATATCAGGTAGTCACTGTGTTTGTCCTATACAAAATAAAACTATTACTAATAATACTGCTTTTTTTTTTTCTTAAGTAATAAGTATTATGTACCACTTTTAGCAAATTAAATGCAAATTTAAGTTCCACAAATCTTCGATTATTAACGCAATCAAAGCTACAGCACACTAAAATAGTAATTAAAAATCATTTGCAAACAATTTTGAATTACGCATTGCTCGGTACGCAGTACCTATAGTTGCAGTTGCATAAATAATCGAAGATTTGTGGAGCTTTTTCTTGTACTTTAGCAGTTATTCACACAGAGTACATAGTAAGTTATTTGATAAATATTTACTAAACCTCCTCGTTTCGTACACTAACCATCATTGAACAACAAATTTAAAGTAAGTATATTGCATATTTGTAGCAAACCATTACCTTTTATATATCAGGTATTTAGTGAACGTACATTAATGATACTCTTTCCTTATCACAAGTAATCTAAATAGGTTGTATTAATTATGAAGGTGTGATAGCTGTTATAGAATAACACTCACAGCAATACACCTACTACTTGACAAGGGCAAATCTTTGCTTACTGCAACTACATATATTCATTGGCTTAACTATTTCAGTTTAATTATCATAAATAACTTCATAAGTTACCGGTATGAAGCAGACCGTAAGTAACTTAGATTGCTTCTTGTTAGTATCAGTGTTTAGGATCTCTTTTTTACTAGTGCTAAGTAATCTGTGCTTTTGTCCCCTATCCAGCTGAACTTTTTACTTACGACAATTGTATTTTTATTTATGATTATTAAATTTTTTTCTCAGTGCAGAACAGACAAATTACACATTGTAGCCAGTCTTCTACAAGCTGTGTTTTATAATAATTTTCGCCGCAGTCTCTGCAGTTGTCTTCCTATTTATCTTAGTTATCACTTCCAGAAGTGTCACAAAACGACACGGGATTTTTTTCGCAACTGCTATCTGAGATTTTACGAATGGCTTTACGTTTCTTAATAGACTTATTTTCCGTAGATTGAACAACACTTTTTTCTTGTTTTTTCATCTTTAATTTCTTTGGTTTCTTAGAATTCTCCTCTCTTTTAGTCTTTTTCCTTTTCTTTTAATTTTTGCTTTTCAATATGTTCTTCTGATGTCAAAAGAATGCTCACCTGTTTAACACATTTCCGAACTTCAATAATTTTTTTGGATAGTGGTGATATTTCTTTAAGTACACTTTTCCGTGTAAATATTTGACTATTTGATGAACTTAGACCAGGTTCGTCCATCGCTGTCGTTAGTTGGGCAGATACAGTATGATTCTTTGTATTTTTAACAGGTGCTTCAATATTATTACTAAAGGCGCACTCACGTATAACCTCTGCAGGAGCTGCAACGGCCGCAGATAATGAGATGTATGACTAGGCATTGACACCAACATGATATCATTTTTGCTCGCAAATTCCAGCATTACAACAGAATTGCAATGGGTGGAGTGACCATCAAGTAACAGAAGCACTTTGCTAACAGGTTTTCTGGGCAAAAAATGAACGTGCATCACACCATCTCTGCAACTCACTCAATTGGTTCTAAAGATAGATGCAATCCTCGACAGTATCGATAATATGAAAAATCTTTAAATCGTTCAAAGTAGTTTTGAAGATGTCAGTATATTACACACATCATTTATATAAATTATGAAAAAAGGGGTCCTAAATTGGTACCCTGTGGTACACCAGAAGAGAAATCTTGAGATTCGTAGCCCTCGCAAGCCACATAGCGCTTCCCCTGCGTCAGATATGATTCGAAGAAGGCAACCATGGACGTAGAAAGTTCCATTGCATCCAGTTTCCGCAACAGTATGGAGTGGTCGATACGATCAAAAGCCTTGCTCAGATCGGTGTAAATCACATCGATTTTCTTATTCTTATCTATGTTTTCGGAAATAAACTGGGTGATGACTGCTAAGTTAGTTACGGTTGATCGATTGCTAATAATTCCGTGCTGATAGATTGAAATGAATAGCTTAACTTGAGAATAAATACGGGGGGTATAGGCACTTTTCCAAAACCTTCGCAAAGTTATTTATGATAGCAATTGACCGACAGTTTTCAATTAATTGCCTGTCTCCTTTTATATACAGATACCAATTTTACAATCTTCCAGAGGTGTGGATATGTAGTGGTTTCCAGAGACAAATTGAAAAGGAAAATAATAATTATAATATACAATATTGTAAACAATCAGAATAATATACGGGTATTCGGTCTGTCAAATTAAATAAATAAATACCTAAATATATAAAGAAGTGCCTCCTGAAGATGTTCTAAATTAAAACGAGATATCCAAGTATTTATTTATTTAATTTGACAGACCGAATACCTGTATATTATTCTGATTGTTTTCGAAGTCCGGTCGGTATTCCCTTTTATTCTTTATAATATTGTATATAATATATAATAATTATAATATACGTTTATTTCCGATACATGGTCGCATAATACAAGACATGATTAGAAAAAAGACAGTAAAAAAGAATAAAGTAATACATATAACTAAATATAGGAAAAAATCAAGAAATAAGAAATTCTTCACGTGAATAGCAACTTAGACTTAGCAAATAAGTCCTGACCCGTAATCTAAAATTAGAATAGTTTACAATAGATCAATTTCAAATGGAAGTTTATTATATAGCTTGTAAATCATAAAATCCAAATTCTTTTGAAAAAAGGTGGAACTATGTGAGGGTGGTATGTGGTATATATGTAGATAGAAGGGTGATGTTACACTGCGACCTAAAAGATCTATTGTGTCCCCTATTCTTGCTGCTTTACAGCTGGTCTTCTAATCCTATTCCTTTCAGAAACTGTAGGATATCAGTCAGAGGGCCACAGTCTAGGTAAGTCTTCCTCTTCGATTTCACATGCGCCCAGGTGCAATGCCCTCGAGTTGCACAGTGCTCCGCAGTTTGAGAGGAGGTGGATGGATGTTTCATCCTGTTCCCCACAAAATCTACATTCAGGTTCCTTCGCTAATCCAAGCTTACTCAGGTGTCCTTTCAGTTTATAGTGGCCTGAAAGTATTCCTGTTAATATGCGAACATTGTTCTTACTCAGGTTGATGCATTCTGTAAGCCTCTTCTGGTTATAAGTTCCCAGAAGAATTTTACTTTGCCTCATTCCCTGGAGATTCTCCCAGTAACTGGATTTTCTCTGCTCCATTTCTGTTTTTAATTTCTTTTTTTATGCCCTACAAAAGGCATTCCAGCCCCTTTTTTTGCAAGGTTATCCGTTATTTCGTTCCCTTCCACTCCTGTGTGACCCGGAACCCACAGGAAGGTTACTTTTTTTCTTTTGCCTAGCTCATTTAATTTCCCTAGGCATTCCCAGACCATCTTGGAACTGATTTCATATGAACTCAGCGCCTTGATGGCGCTTGACTATCAGACATGATGATAATCTGAGGGTGGTAGCGAAAGTGTTTGATATCTAGTATCATGCGAATGATTAGTGTTGGCATTAAAATCCGAAAATTTCTTCTATGAACAAAAGAAACAATTTCCAATATGTATAAATCACAAAAAGTTAAAAGTTTTGTCGTTTTTAAACACCAAACAACGAGATTCATGCCAACCTAGGCCATAAATTGCTCGAATAACTCTCTTCCGAAGGAGAAATACACGTTGAGCTTCGGAAGAATTGCCCCAGTGAATAAGCCCATATTCATTCTAGAATAGAAATGGAAAAAATAAAAGATTTTAGACATTAATACTGCAATAGCAATAGCATATGCTAGAAAGAGAATTATATGCATTGTCAACATGAGTATTATAACAGAAATTTTCGTCAAAAGTGATTCCTAAAAGTTTAGCTGAAGATACAAACGTGAAGAAAGTGGTGTCTAAAAACAAACCATTTATTCTATGTTTTATTACTATTTTTAAATAAAATACATTTGACTTTTTCCATATTAAGGATTAATTTGTTTAATGACATCCACCAATGTATAAACAAGAAAGTATAATATAATAAACCACATCATTGAAGTTGACACTGGAAAGGACAAGATTAATATCGTCTGCATAAATAGATAAACTAAAAATGATGAAAAGCCTTGAAAGAAATCGTAAATATAAATCAAAAAATGTGTAGGGCTTAACACCGACCCTCGCGGTACACCAAGGATACGCAATAACGGGGTGGATTTAATATTATAGCAAAGTACTTTTTTACATCTGTCAGTTAAATAATATTTTAACCAACTGCTCAAAATCCCGCGTAACCCCTATTGTTCTAGTTTACGATGGAAAATAGGGTGGCTGACACAATCAAAGGCCTTAGGAGGTCAATAGACATAGCTAGCCAAGGAATCCCAGGATCCAAATTCGTATAAATTTGATTAAAAAAAATGAAATAATGCGTATCAGTAGGTCGATTACTATGGAAACTATATTGATAAGTAGGAAACAAGTTAAAATTTTGAAAATTGTAGTTTACTAATTTAGCATTTACTGTACTTTCAAATATTTTTGAAAATACAGATGAAAAACTGATGGGTCTATAATTAGCTAAATGATTGTGATTACCTTTCTTAAACAATGATTCTACTAATGCGATTTTTAAGACAGTTGGAAAAACACCGTTGTTAATTGCAATGTTATAGTGATAAACTAACGGTTCTAAGAGATAGGGATAGCAAATTTTCAATAAATAAGGTCAAACAAGATCATCGGATGGAGTAAACGAAGAGGTAAAATGTGAAACAGTTATAACAATATCGTTCGCAGTAACATTTGGCATAAAAAATGAACTTTCACTGAAGTACATGAACTTATCTATGCTGGGAAAGTCAATCGAACTTGAAGGAAATGAATCTTCCACTAAGTTCTTGGCTAAATTAATACAATGCGGGTTAAATATATATGAGATGTTATCTTTGTATATAGAATAATCTGGTAAACGACCTTTATGTAAATGAGATATTTCCTTTTTGTGAATTATGGACCATTTTGCTTTACTGATATTTTTTGGGATTTGATATGAAATTCTTTTTCTTCCTTATTAATTAAGTTTTTATAAAATATTTCGTACTGAATGTAATGTATGTATGTATGTAATCATTTTTGAATATTGAGCAAATAATGCTGAGTTGTTTAAGTAAGAGTAAAGTACCTTTTGGTTCAATTACTTCCTAGTCAATCCAAGTTCTGTTTAGACCATGCCAGAAGTTTGAATTAACGGAAAATATTTGTCAACATAGTAATTAAGAACATTTAAAACAAAAAACTGCAAAGGTGACTAGGATCTGAGCATTTACTACTGGCTGACCAGAATACCCTACCTACAATCAGTACCACAACGTCAAGGATTCAATTCCAAGTTGAATCATTCAATTTCATCGAACATACAAGAAGATATAAGCTCCGCCCATCAATTATGCGGATTTATGAGCATAGGCGAAAACAATTTGCCTTACTGCTTTCGCAATACGCATAATACTCGCCGTAAAATAAATTTATAACCCGCTTCTACCGCAAGAAATTAATCGGAAAGGAAGTATAAGAGGTATTCCATCTCGCGGAATTACCGCCATAAGTTATTTTGATCCGTTAAAATGGCAGATATATGACTGTGTAGGACGCCGCCGATGTTCCCCTCCTGTGTATGTGCGGGTGGATGGGCCGTGTTTTTATTACTGGGGCTTTATCGTTTTTTTTTTTAGACGATATCAAGCTCGTCATAAATCTCGCTTAGCTTAAAATAAAAAGTAATTGTTTCGGATGAAATATCGTGGTTTATTAACCGCAACCTTAACTTATAATTCCCAATTTGTGTTTAGATGGATATTTCTGAGATTCCACTTGAGAAGCCGAAGAAAAAACCAATGGGTTTAAGCTTGACTACTGTGCACTAAAGACGGTTCTCGTTGGAATCGTAAAACATTAGGGTAGTATAAAAAATCATTGTTTTTCTCTGTTACATTTTTCATTATTTAAAAAAAAGCAATAAGCTCTTAGTAAATCGTGGAAGACATGGAAAAATCCCTCCAATTGTACTTAAATTAATTGAGCTTTTATTTGACCGTACGGTTATATGCTTTTTTCTGGATATTTTATTTTTTGTGCAATGTCGGCTATTTTATTACTACGTTATTTTTAGTTGCATTACTTTATTACTTTACATCTCGGTTAATGCTTTATAACCTTTTTCATTATTAGGAAATTACTACTAAAGTAACACCAAATAATCCATGGTTTTTGACTAAATTTTAAACTGTTTTATAATTCTGACCTGAGGATGTCCGTAATTGGATGAACACCGGTTCATCCAATTATGTTGTCATTAAAGAATTTGTGAGAAATTGGACCATTTACTTTCATTTTCCTACTAACATCAAATGTTTATAGAATATGCATTGTGATATAAATATTGTATGTTTCAGAAATATTTCCAAATAAGAAACATATTCAATATAATATTAGAGATCAAAAGATTCATTTTATGAAACATAGTTTGCAACTGACTGCTAATGGTATTGAAGTATTAGGAGTTAATAATATATAATAGCCTTCCTAATACTTGGAAATCTTTGACTAATGAACAATTTAAGAAAACTTGTAAGGCCTGGTTATATTCCACGTGTCTTCATCTCTTTCTGATTTTTTAATGTTACTGTTAGCAATCGTCAGTAGATTTAATTGCATTGTTTGCCACCCTTTCTGGACTTTGTTTATTTTACTGCTGATTGTTTTTGTTTATTTTTGTTTTATTATTTTCATGCATGTACTTACAGTGAGTTAGTTAAATTAATTAGTTAAGTTAATTATGTCTGCATTACTTTATTTCTCTTGTTTCTTTACCTGTACTATCTTGACTTACTTAATCTGTTATCTGTTACAGCTATGAAGTAAAACTCTATTATTATTATATTTATGTATAATTTTAAACTAATATTTCTTATACAGGGTGTCAGACAATAGTTGCTGGGACGACTGCAGTAGCAAGTAATGAAGATTTAAAGAGAATTTATTAAATAAAGTATAGTCCTAATCGTTACAGTTTTCGGAATAATCGTGTTTTTATAAGTAGCTTGGACTGGGTCGCGCCCGTACAGCGAATGCGTTAGGGGTACGTACATACTTACCGATAGTAAGTTATTAGGGACGGTGTTCGTGACCTTGACCTTCACATATTGACATACAAACATTGTGGTGGGCTTGTAAATCTGAGAAAACTGTAACTGTTTTGTTTACTGAAGGCAATAAAGCAATGACAGCATAAATTCTATGCCCATACATAATATAAGAAACAAATAATATTTCTTAGTTAATTTTATAATTAATTTTATTGTATTATATTATCCAAGCTATGTTATTTTGCATTTCTATTCGTCAACCACGAAATATGTATCCTTACGTATTTTTCGTTGCAACGAATAAGACATATCGTTGACCGGGATGTAATGAACCATACAGCCGCCAAAAAAAATTAAACATAGGGGATGCGATAAGCAAAGGAATGTCTTAAGTTGCACGTCGAAGGGCATTCGGTGCAACTTAACGGTCGCATACGGAGGTTAGGGCATTAGCTAGGAGGTTAAATTGGTCGCGACGCGAAACAGATATTAGAGATAATGAGTCGATCAAATGGTGGGAATTTTTTAGTAATGTTGCTAAAGAACTAGGTAGGCTACGGCATGATATTTAGATAGTTAGTAGGGTAGCACGTTTATAAATGAATATTTTGTGCTCTTTAGTGGTGGGAATTGGTGTTAAACTACAACTATTTAAAATATAAATCTTTATTTAATTACTCTTGGTTAGAATAATTAGGATTAAGTTATTATTAAGTATTAGAATAGGTACTGCTGTTGTTTTGTTTGTTTTTTAGGTCATCATCTTTTCTGTTCAACTTCGAATGTGTGAAAAAGGGAGCAGCTACGCGAGAACGGCAAGGCTGTCGGAATTTGAAGAGACGCGGAGGCTGCTTCTTCGGCACTCAGAAGGATAATAATAATTTGCGGCTATCAGTAATAAGGTCTGGAACTTCTTCCCAGATCCTCTCAGAGTAAGGTTTTTGCCATGGTTTTCCCTTACTCCGTGGTCATTGATTTCATATAAGTATAGTATATATAATCAGTGTCCTTGACGAATGCTGGGAGATAACGAAAGTCGTTCCATGGGCGCATTTAATAATAATAATAACTGATAGCTGACTGATTTACAGTAGACTCGTGATTATGTGGACTAATCACATTTCACATATTTCATCATTTCTCAAAAGTAGTATTCATAGGGTCGCGAGGCTACTGTATTATATTTTTGTTATTAAGAATCATAGGGAAACTATTTAGTTAGAGTAGGATCATTTCAATTGTTATGGAACCCATATAGTACATA
Organism: Protaetia brevitarsis; assembly: GCA_004143645.1. Taxonomy (NCBI): domain Eukaryota; kingdom Metazoa; phylum Arthropoda; class Insecta; order Coleoptera; family Scarabaeidae; genus Protaetia; species Protaetia brevitarsis. Next base: position 8,838 of record RXPK01003569.1, on the reverse strand, counting down.
GAATAGGTAGCCTCGTGTAGTACCTTTTTTAGGTGGAGCACGGGGTTGCGATGATTTGTAATAATTTAGTTTTCATAAATAAAGAGTGGTGCATTTCCGCCAACTAATAAAGACGCTGAAACTATTGCACAGTGCATATATTTTAAAATTTATAAAATTAAAAAAGTGTTTCCTGGCAATGTGTCCAAGTGTATTCAATAAGAGGTAGCGGTGAAAAATAGAAATCACCAATAATGGCATTTACCTCTAACGAATATTGAAATATGATGCTGAACGATTTCCAAATCGTAGGTTACCAAGTACACGGGTAATACTAAATGCAGTTCAATGGCTAAGAAATACCGGAAACGCTTTACGAACATTTGAAGATCGCGGCCGTGAAAGAAACAGTTTAACTGGTGCAAATTACTTGGATTTTTTGCGTACCCACTTAACTAACTTTTGGAAGACGTTTCTTTGAAAACGCGAAAGAGAATGTTTTTCATATTACATGATCGTGTATCATCGCATGTTGCTGCGGGTGTACAGGATTATTTAACAGCAACATTTTGTGGAAAGTGGATCGGAAAGAATGGACCTATTCGATAGCCTGTGCGAAACCCAGATCTAAATCCTTTGGATTTCTTCTTTTGGAGATCTGGGGAAACGCTGAAGATCTACGAAATTTTGAGGCTGCAAATGCCATTCGTGAAGACCCAGATGTTTTCCAGCGTGTTCTACATGACCTCCGTCGCAGGTTGGAAGTTTGTATTCGTGCAAATGGTATTCATTTTGAACAATTGCTTTAATATTAAGTATAATGAACTTACAAAGACGAGTTGATAAAGAGAAAGGTTACTTGGTAAGTTAATATTTTAATTTTGTATTTAGTGTTTTGATTTTACTATAATGTTCACCACGTTTCGCGAACAATTACATTTTATAGCATACCCACCACTTGAGTCACAAACTTACTGCATCTGGCAATTAAGTTTTCCATTAAAGAATTTTGTGAGAATCAAGACCTCGTTTTCTTCTTTTTTTCCTTTAAATGAGGGTTAGTTCGTGGTATCTATCAGACGGTAGAGTTAGTAACGAGTCTCGGCAATTGTAAATCATATTTATGTGGAATTGGGAGGGTTAGTGATTCTCATCGTGAATGTGGTGGGATAGATACAGCAGGGGCATGTTTTATTTGAATGTCCACCCACTGATAAGTGGCGGACCTGTACGGAAGTTAAGGCATTAACTAAGGGGTTAAATTGGCCGCGATGCGAAGCAGATATTAAGAGTAACGAATCGACCGAACTGTGGTAATTTTTTAGTAATGCTGCTAAAGAATTAGATAGGTTATTATATTAGGAATTTAATTACTACTGATTCAAGTAATGAGGATTATGCTGTTGATAATTATTAGAATAGCTACTGCTGTTGTTTTATTTGATTTCGGTTAAATACGTTGGTCCATCTTTCTTCTGTTGGAAGAGACTCCACGATGTACGAAGAATCGAGGAACTACCTAGAGACGGCGCAGTTATCGGAACTGAAATGAGGTGGAAGCTGTCTTTTTCAAAATAATTTGGTACATAGTATGTATCACATGTATTTGAATTGTAATTGTTGTTCTTATCGTGAATATGTAATTTGTGCCGCACGCGCACTTAAATTTTTATCTAAAATTCTGTCATATTTTGCTCTTTACAGCAGAAATCAAAAAATATAAATAAAATAATAAGTTCTTCTATTTGTTTGTTTCTTTCTATGCTTTCTATAGTTTTGCATATTTGTATTAGCATTTTCTCTCAATTAGCTGGACATTTTGTTATTATTATACTGATCATTAAATTAAGTTTAATCCAAGAAAACAGCAAATTAAATAATTCTGAATATCCACCCATTATAAAACCTAAAAAAAAATTACTGAACTCTATTATATCAGGCACGAAACATCTAATTTCATCAATCTCCAGAAATACTTGAAATAGAGCTAATATCAATTTAGTTATCACAACCGCACGTAAAACATGTTAACGTTGCATGTCAAATATCATATGCATGACCTAGCGTCTGTATTGGAAATAATACTGAAGGACACGCTAAAATACTTCAGGAAACTCCCACAATTTCATTTAATTTTGTATTTCCTTCGAATATGGTATTTCTTTTCTTTAACAGCTAATATACAGCCAAAGTGTTATATTATCCACACCTATTAAAATACGCAAAGAACTACCTTAGTGGAGATGTTTTCATATTACATTAATTGGTTGGTATAGTTTTGATACTCACTTTTTTTTTAATTTTTCCGCAAGTGAAATATTATAATTTGTATAATCCGATCACTTGTAGGAAGATTTAAGAAAAAATAAATAATGTAAGTACCGAATTATAAATTTTAAACTTTTTGTATGTTGTATAAATAAGTACAAATATTATTTCATTGCGTTACAGATAATTTGAAAATAGTTGCTTGAAAAAAAGGTGTTATTGTAAATAACGAAACTATCTTAGCAAAAGAAAAAAAAAAACTCAAATGAAATTATAATTGTATTACTGCTATTCATCGAAACTCCACAAAACTGTATAAACAAAAATTTTGAATGTCAAAATTAAAGCCAATCAACCAAAGAAAGAGCAAATAAAAAGAAGAGAGAGAGAAGAGATTTTCACCTTATTATTGCCACTATACTTTTCTAATTGTCGATGGATGGGAAATATCTTTGTTGGTATATTTTTTAAGAAACCTACGGAAAAGTGGATCCTGTAATTTCTTTAATTAGATATTGGCACCAAGAAAAGCTGCGTATAAATCAATACAAATTTATCATGTGAAATAGCTTTCTAATATTCAATATGTCTCGTACTTTTCAGACGTCACTCAAGAGTATATGTACTCCTAAATCCTAATTTCGCAGAACAAATGGTGCAAAGCACTTCTTTTTTGTTAATGACAGTTAAAATGATGCCATATTCTGAAGCAATGCTTGACATTTTCAACATTGCTAGAAAATAAAATTATAAAACGAAATAAACGAAAGAAGGCCCTTCTAAAACAGTACAATAACAACATAAACTAAAACCAAAAGTTTTAAAGTAAGGCAGTAATGAAATAAATGAAAAAAGCACTCTGAAAATGGCACAGTAACAAAATATACCAAAAAGGACACCTATAAAATGAAATGCTAACGAAATATCGAGATATTTTAAGGTGGACGTCGATTCAATGCTCTTCATTCGATTATTAACTCTCTGCTTATCTCCAACGTGGCGAGTTGCACACATGCGGTTGACAAATGGTGTAAATGAGAGCGACCATCAGTCATTACCCAAAAAAGACAAGTTGTCACGTTCACAAGAAAAAGAACACTAGAAGACCTACAGGCGCTAGTGATAGGAGGTGAAAGGATTCAATATGTCAAAGAGGCGAAATACCTGGGGGTATGGTTTGATCAAAGACATACATGAAACCAAAATATCCAAAAAACAGCAAAGCCACTTTCACTCTAGGTAGGTGCAGGAGGCTGTGTGGAAGGAATTGGAGATTTCGCCCCAAGATGACTCTCTGGTTATACACAAGAGTAATTAGACCCATGACAACGTGCGGAGCTGTAGTATGGTGTCCAAAGGTGTGGCAGGTAGGGGCGGTCAAAACGCTGGGTGGCGTGTCTGGGCACCACGGAGACGATGAGATCGGCCTCTACCACCGCAATGGAAGTAATTCTTAACCTGCCACCAATAAATACTTATATACAAGCAGCTGAAAGCTCTACAGTACACAAACTTTTGCATAGTCAAGTACCAATAAGTAAATCGCACGGCACTGACTATAAACTGTTAGATGAACTCAATGAGGCCCCCTTTTAAGAATGCCATGATTCGAAAATTTGACCTAGATAGAAAATATCAGATTATAATACCAGATAAGAAGGACTGGGAGACAGATACTCCAGTAAGGGCGAACTGAAACTGATACAGAAGGCTCTAAAACGGACTACGGCGTTGGACCTGGAATATACGCTAAGAAACCTAAAAAGGCTCTTCCGGTGTGCTTCAGCAAAGACACAACGGTGTTCCAAGCTGGGGTTGCTGCAATACACCATTGTGTCCGAGAAATAGAAAGATGTACCGAGCCAGATAAAAGCGTCGCTATTTTCTCTGACAGTTAGTCCACACTTAAAGCGATTAGTTCCATAAACGTAGACTCTAAGCTGATTTGGGACTGTGTAAGCGCCCTAAATGAGGTGGGCACCCAAAGGAAATTAACCTTGGCCTGGGTGTCTAGCCACTCGGGCGTGAGAGGAAATGAGGCGGCGGACGAGCTGGCCAAGCGAGGTTCGTCAAGGTTATTCGTTGAAGTTGGCCCTTCTTTCGGCACTACCAAATCACAAATTAAAAAAATCCGTCAATGAGTGGATATATAATCAGTCCAGAGTGTGGTGGCAAAAATCACTGGGACAGAGGCAGGCAAAAGAGTTCCTAAAGGAACAGAGGCTTGATTTTACTAGATATCTACTGAATAAAAGCGGGAAGACTGCCAGAATAATAGTAGGTCTGCTGACTGGTCACTGTAGACTAAATGGGAATAAGTACAACATAGGCCTGGCAAATGACGCAACCTGCATATTCTGTCAAGAGAAGAAAGAAACACCAGTTCATGTGCTGTGTCATTGTGAAGGCCTGGAGAGTACAAGGTTTTTAGTAATGGACGTGGAGAACCCCACAGCTAGTAGCTGCACAAAGAAGCCTCTCTCAAAGGTGATAAGCCTAATTAAGAGGACAAAATTAGAGAGCGTCCTCTAGGAAAATAAGGGGATCACAATAGATCTGATAAGGTAGCGATGAAACAGGTCCATAGACCATCCCATTCCTAATCTACACACATGCGAGACTAAAGCAGAACGCGCACTGAGTCGACTCGGATTGGTCGGCTCAGAAAAGAGCGATCCGCAGTGTTTGCTATACATGAAGTTATATGAAGGGTCGCGCACTGATTCGGATCGAATCGCATCGGAAAATGCCGAACCAGTGCCGATTGCTTTTTTCCGAGCCGAGTCGATTCAGTGCGCGTACTGCTTTAACTTGCCATCGAACATAACGCCAATGACAAGCTGTACGCAACGTCTCCATTCTAATCATGACACTGTACATATTCTCACACCTGGGCGTTCATAATATTTTCAACTATTTTAGAGAGATTTGGTAACAGGCTGATAGGTCTAAAAGCAGAAAAAGGTAATGGGATCGGCTTTCTCGGACGAGGTAAGACATATGCATACTTCCACACATCAGGAAAGAAATTTTGAGTAATACATGAGCTATATCTATGAACCCGATATTTCAGAATATAAGGAGAACATACTAGAAATACACAGCCTGTGCAAAAAAAAACCCCAATTTTCTAAATGATGATATGATCTCATATACGATATAACCCCTCCCCTCCCCTTCCATCTGTTTATAAACAAAAAAGGATCAAAATGTGTCTCTAATGACCCACAACCAATACATTCTCTGGTTCTGTCGGTCAAACTCGAAAACCGTCCCATCTATAGGTAAACAGACCGCACTCAAACGAAGTCAGTCAAATCCCGAAACCGCGCGCATCCCTATTCAATCCGAATGCGCCCGAGTCGCCCGGCCGTCGACCGACGACCGACTTCCTCTTTAATCAATACGGTAACCCGGCCACCGTCGTAATTTCACGAGAGAACCGGCCGCCGCTACGTCGTAACACGGACACGGATGATGGGCCGGCACGGCGCGCGCGGTCGACCGGTTTATTTACTCCGCGATGCAAATCTGCAACCCGGTAGCGTCGTCGGGGAACAATGAATCAGTCCGGTAATTTCGTAATGCAGCCGTTCTCTTCCTTAATTCTAATTTTAATTAGGACGGTAGATGGCGCTCGCGGAGCAAATTGTAAATCGCCTGCACACCGGCAGGTGCAGACGTGTATAATACCGACATAACATTACAGACGTGTGTAATTCAATTAATTAATGGATCATTTATTCTTTAATTTAATTAAAAAAATACGAGAGAGGTGGAAGTATCGACTACTTGTTTCAGTCGCAAAATACAGGGTGTATCAAATAAAAAAGTAAATTTTGCTTGGGTGTTAACTACACGACAAATAAAGCACAAACCCGCCGAAACCGGATTTCATCATTAAAAAATAAAAAAAGTAAAATTTATAGCTAAAAATTCTTTTAGTCCGGGGCCTTGATGCAAGGAAACATCATGTAAGCACCCGCATAAACGTTCGTATTATTAATAAATTACATTGCACTCATTTAGTATTATTTCTTAAAGGTATGCCGGAAAATTCATTTAACGTCATTCTGAATAAATAAGGCCAATCGGGCCAGTGTGCTCTTGTAAAATAGCAAAACTGAGGCCTTTTAAATTTCTTCTTTTTATAAATAAACATTCCTTATTTGTTAAGAGCATTCTACGTAAGTCTACAAAGTATTATTTTTAATATCCTGATAAGACGTTCGAGTTTCACAGAATATGCGACTTCAGTAGTTACAAAAAAACTTAAATATTTTCTTTCGCTTTGTTGAATGAGAGTTAGTTGTTAAAAACGGTATCACATGAATCTGAGTTATTTATTTTGGATTTATTTAATCAAATAACGCAAAAATGATTGATCGAATTACACAGAAATAATGTAGATACAGAAAATTTGCAAAACCACGCCTTTTTACTATGATGTCGCGCGAAAATGGATCTATTGTGTCATTTGTATTTCCTCCAGTCTCTCCGTAAATTAACACGATATCTGTCAACTTCTGCGTTGTGCAGCGCTGCATCTTTATACACATGCATTCCAAGCGGCGATCCACACAAAACAACAAGCGGTAAGGACACATGAATTAGTGGTATCATGGGTATAGTGGGAAGATTCTAGATTGGGCACAGTGCGCTCTAGCCACGGAATTTACAAATATTGTTTTTCTCGTTAATGCTTGCAGATAGACCCCCTGTGCCAATTAAGACTTTTTGATTGTATATAATTACAGCTGCTACATATTATATATTTACTCTATATCTGATACAATACCTGTATATGAATAATGGGTGGCGTCAATTATCAGAAAAAGATCTATTCCATTTTTATTGTCAGAGCTTTCGCAAAATATTAATTTGCTTCATCGGATTCTTAACATTTTACTCTAACCACCCAATATTAACTAAAATCAATTTAATCAAACCTGCAAATTTTTAGTAAAATTGAGGCAATTTTGTGCCCCTAAAACCGTACTGGTGTTTTCCTTTTAGAAGTAATACTGCTAATTATGGATAATTTTTCCAAAATTTTTCATGTAGTCTATAATACTTCACAATTTCTAAGGTAGTGATAATAATTTTAAATTAAATTTAAATTTCTATGGAATTTAAATTTAAAAGTAAAATGATTTTTTTTCCTAACAGAAAGGAAAATTTCGTCGAATGAAAGTGCCTTTTCTGGAGATTATTTAATTGGAATTTAATGCATAAAAGACAAAGAAAATATGAAAATTTGTAATGCTTACACATTAATAATAATAGCATGTATATTATGAACAAAAATGCCAAAAAGACTAAATTTGGTTTGATGACAACCAAACAACCTGCACCATGGCTCACTGATTCCTTGAGACATATTATGCGGGAGAGAGATAAAGCATTTGTAAAGTACAAACACACCAAATCGCCACAAGCTTGGTCAGAATACAAACGTTTAACAAATTTTGCTCTAAGTTCAATAAGACATGAGAAAAGAGCGTATCTAGATTTTCTACAACGTTCCAAGCAGACTCGAGTTTTGTGAAATACTCTTTAGGATCTAAAAGTAAATACAAGAAGAACTTTGGATTTGCTGGTCCATTATTTTCATCCAGATCGTATAATCACTATTCATGTCGGTTTACAATAAAACTAGTAACTGCGATCCAATGATTGATTATTATTTACAAAATAATTTTAGAAAAGGCCTAACTTTTACTTTCAATCTTATAACACTTGAAAGTATGCTGGAGGTCATATACAGTATTAAATCTAATGCTGCCGATGTGGATGGCATTTCGCTCAGGATGATTAACCTTTGCATGCCTGTTCTGTTACCATACATAACTCATGTTATAAACGTTTGTCTGGAACATAGTTATTTTCCAACCAGTTGGAAACAGGCTATAGTTCGACCGATTCCTAAGAAAAGCAATCCAAGTAATATCCAAGATCTGCGTCTATATGATTTCTATTTTTCGAAAGTCTGGAACGTATTGTACATAGGTAGCTAAATACGTACCTTAAAAATAACCATATCATACCAGATTTTCAGTCAGACTGTCGGGAGGGGTATAGCACTGTAACGGCTTTGCTGAATTTGACAGACAATAGCTTTAGGATTATCTGGATCAAAATGGAAATTCTGCGGTGGTGTCCTTGAATTTTTGAAGCCCTTCGATACGATAGTTCATCAACTTATGTGTGCGAAACTGCGTATTATGGACTGGATGCCACATCTGTATCATTCTTTCAAACACTCGCTTGTGGGAGACCAGCGGTTATTGTTGAATACCACTGAGTCATACGTGGGGAAAATATCGTTTTGTTCTGGTGTGCGCAAAGGTCAAGTGTTGGGAACCCTGTTATTTGTGCTGTATGCAGTGATTTGTTTAAGTTACCAAGCATAATTATGTTTTAGGGTTAATGCTAGATGACACCAGCTATTGTATTCCTTTCCAACTGCTGACGCTGATGGTTGCGGGATGCATGTAAATACAAGCTACGCTCTTGCAAAGAATTTTGCGGTGTGCACAATTTACAATTAATACTGCAAATCGATCTGTCCATTTTTTTTGTTCTAAAAGA